>JAHRHJ020001713.1:0-18886 GCA_019776745.2 Taxus chinensis
ATAATGTGTTTTCTTAATTTTCTTGCGACTTTATGTTTCATCTATTTCTAGACCTTTGGTAGGTTCTTAATTTCATCTAATCCCGATCGAGCTACAAGAGGACTTGTAGTATTTTTTCTCACATTTTCTCTTATCTAGAGACAGCAACCTAGGTCACCATTGACTGGCCATTTATAGCCTTGGGTTGCTGTAGACACTCTAGTTTTGGTTTATTTATGTCTATTTCGATCAGATGTGTACTTTATTTACATTTCTAACATTTCCAATTTTTTTATCTCAGATTCTGCATCATTTAGGTTTCACTACACATCAATTTTTATAATAGTTCTTTTATCTAATCTTATCAAAATGATGGTTAACATCCTCCTATGAATTATGACTTCTTGGACTGACTTTTCAGAAACCCTCCATATATCTACTAATCAACCTCGTGTTTTATTTTTCTTTGTTGTGTGGTCCTTAGCTGAGCGATGAGTTCATACACTGCACTCGTATCCATCCATATCATCTTAAGGTACCATAAAAACCCTTTGCATAATCTGGAGTTTACTTCTTCCTTATTTAACTATTTCACTAATTCTAATTAGATGAAGAACCTTTGTCAACATTTTGGCAACTGCTTGTTGGGACCCACCCTTTCTTAGTGAGTCTTTTCTCATTTGTCTTTCACTTTTTTCCATTTTCTTCCATACATCTTTTTTTAACCTTCTAGGTAGGAGTATCCATTTTTCTTTCTCGGCATTGGATCATGTTTCTTGAATTGGATTTTTCTTGTTTACTTGCTAAAAATGAAAAAAAGTAAAGATCAGATAAAATTAAAAGCATTATTCAGTTTCCTTGTTTTTAATTTCCCATCTCTTTTTTTATCGCATTGCATCTTGTGTTTTCTGTCTCATTGAACTCCACATTTCATTTTGGATCTAAAAATAACCTTCATTATTCTGGAATATAGGTTACAAACTATTTATTTAACACATTGCATACATTCATCACACACATCCTAAAACACACTCCAATTACACATTCGAAATACTTCCTCCTGGTGGAACTATTGGGATTTCCATCACCAATAGTAAATCCAACTCATGTTCTGGTCGATTAAAAAAGATTGTTTTAATTATATTGGCTAAGCAACACGACTCCCTGTATTGATGTATGATTATGAAGTGAGGGGTAGGCCCCATACCAGGCCTCGTACTAGTACCCAACACATATTTTTCCTCACGTACCTTTGATCTATCAATCAATCCCATCCAAACCACCTAAAACAGTATATATTACCATTGTCCTAGGTTCCCTTTGAGCCCCCTTTTCATTTATTTTCCACATCTAATAACCAGATTAATAAAAAAAATTCGTGACTTGCTTTCTTTAATCAAACATATACATAGTTTCCTTTATTGTTGTTTTTATATATGCTTTTATTATAAGATATCAAGCCAAACAAATGGATAAAACATGACATCAAACCATACCTCAATCCCACTACAATTTTCTTTCACAACTTCTACACTTTCAACCCTTATACCTCCAATTTGATATCACTTCCACTGTTTCTCAACCCGTTGTCTCTATCCCTCCTCTATTTAGAGGTCCTACTTGAACCAATCAAATCTCATCTTCAAAAATAATCCTTTTCTTATATCTCATTTGGACTAGAACACCTCTTTCTCCACTCCATCGATTCTTCTAGGCCTCCTCTCATCCCATGTGGGTCTGTGGGAGATTTCAAGAGATCTTGATGCATCCGATTGTCCTCCATGACTATCTCCTTCGTAAAACCACCAAACTCCTCCCCATGAATGGACCTACTTTGGCAAAAAATATATGCTATCATTCTAATCGGAATCTACCCATGTTCTCACTTTCCAACTTGTAATTTTCTTTCCTAGAGCCATGAGTGAAGCTTTCTAGGGTTCAACATGAGTTTGATCCTAACCAACATCTTCTCCTTCTGTCTTCATCAATCAAAAATATACCCAATTCAGTGGTTTCCCATCCCTCTAATTTACCTTGTGTCATCCAATAGCACTCTTCTAAGCGCATCACCTCAATCTCCCACTCACGTCACTTTGCCCCCATTCCAATCATCTCAAGAGGGGCTCACTTGCTCCCTCCTATAAGCCAAAAAACTTAACTGACTTTACCTCTCATCTCCACTTCCCACATCCCATGAAAAGGTAATCACTTAAAACCACAGCATTCGACAAGCTTCCAAACCCAACTCTCCTCAGGTTATTATCATTAAATCCTTCCACTAAACCAAATCAATACCCAACCATCTATCACTTATATTCCCAACTTTCCCATCGCAAATCAACTCAAAATGTCCCCCATCTCACAAAAACCAAATCAATTTAACCAATCTCATTACATACCACTTCTCAACAACATCAACTTTTACACCTATCAAATCAAACCCTTAATTACATACCGCTTATCAACTACTTCCCACAACACCAACACATCCTCAAATGTATCAAACTTATCAACACCCCATCCTCTACCATCATACCCATAACAAGATCATCCTTAAAATTCACACCACAAACCATCTAACCATCCATGCAATAATTATTAATCTAGATGGCTAGTCTTGAAGTTTTGTTACTCTGGGATCCAAGACCACCTTTTTCATATGATCAATTTGTAATGAAACTAATTAATCCATCTATCACCATAAAACCTAATCTCCGCAGGGAAATGCCAAATTTCCAATTTCAACAATAAGGAGGATCCTAAACAACATCTTCGGTTTTTTAGATCATGGCATGTTATCTTATCCACCACCCTGATCCATACTCATGGCTTCACCTTCCTTATGTCGTTGGTCCCCCATTTCCCTATTTGGATGGTACAATGGCATCCCAAAAAATTCATTATTCACCTTCACCAACTCATGAAACTATTCTATAACATCTCTCAATCAATATTTCTCATAAATTCACTATCACGGACCTATATGTCTTTGATAGTATTGATGATAAATCTATCATAATTTTTTTCGCAAGTGAGCATGGAATCATCAACCAACTATCATTTTCCCTTCCACAATTGAATTTATTGAATGGTTTCTCACATTCTTATGTTAATCCATCTCATCCACTCTTCAATTACAATCATTTCAACCTTTGTTAAGAGGCATCACTATGGCTCCCACAAAACTCAAAATGCATGCCCTGGAACAAGACCCCCTAACTGAGATCAAACAAACCCAAATCAAAGTTAACAAATATTCCATAATGGTGACAAACTAAGAACACCCACCGATGCCATCGTTGGTCAAATCTTCATCGCCCGTCTAATGTGGAGCCTCCAGAATGACTCCGAGACACCTACCAATTATAGCCCTTCTTAGGGAATCTTATTCATGTTTAACACGTTGATGAATTAACCTCATTATCCTTCCTCCCCATCTTACCTTTGATGATCACTACCTAAACTAGCATGTATGTGAGGAACACACTATTGAAATACCACCAAGTTCGTGGGTAATGAACATTGAGAGGTTCCTTCTTTTAAAGAATTTTGTCTAGAATTCCTAAATCCAGTGATCTCTAAGTGTAGAGAACCCTAAGGTGCACCCCATCAACCCTTTGATCTATTTATAAACCCTTTCCTAATCATTCACCTAACAATCAAACTCAACCTTCCTCATCGCACCACCTAATTCCCATACATCAATACTAGTAACCAAAACAAAACCCCTCACCCACACCCATCATCTCATCATCCCCCATCTTGAAAATCCATTTTTGGATCTTTCCCCTATCATCATAACCCCATAGAAATGCATATCTACATATATTACTACATCTACCACAATTATCCCAACTATGTCACAGACTACTACATCCACTTCATTTACTACAAACCCATCCTGCAATCTATACCACCTAGATATTACCTAGCCTTATAATTGCTTCAGCTACCCAAACAATAACCTTGACATTTTTTTTTTTGTTATATCACATCCCTATATCTATAACTACTAGCCCTTAAACCTCATCTACTACTATCAATATACCCACATGAACATCTGATCTATGACCATAACTATTGAAACATCCAACCCAATTGTAAGTAGTTCCTACCTCATCAACATCTACAATCCCACAATCCCCAAACCAGAATGACCCTCATCAAATATCATAGAGAAACAACTCCCAATTTTCATTATCCACACCATTCACAATCATGCAACCTACTTCAGAGATCCATTAGGTGAATACTCATTGTTCCTACCCAAGGTAAATCATCAACAAACCAAAGCTTAACCCTTGGCATATGTGCCCTTTCAAAGTCTCTAACTCAGCCCCATAAGATTTGGAGCGTGTCCTTCCCTTTAAAGACAAACCCTCATAACCTCTTAAGAGTGTTACATCATCTCCCTTAGGATCATCCCCTTCCTTTTTAGGACCAAGTCCTTCATCCAAACCCCCATCACCAATATATGTACCAAATAAAAGCAATCTAATCTCCCTCTAGAATCAACCCTTCAGCCAAACACATCCACATCCTTGACTATCAACTCAGAAGTCAAATCATCTAAGTCATACTACCAAAGCTCAAACAATATTTAACATTCCCTCTACAACTATAATAGAAAGAATGCCCCTCACAAGCCTCATCAAAGAAAATTCTCCCTCTCATCATCATCCATCGTCCACTGAGATTATTTCATCCATACTCTTGTCCCTCCAACACCCCCATGGGTTCTTATACAATAATATTTCAATGTCTCTTCCAATCATCCAAAATTACCCTTCCATCCTCTTAAACCTTTAAATCCGCGTAGTCCAATACCCTCCATTGTTTGAATCTAATATCTTTTATGCCTAACCATTGTGCACTAGGACATGACACTAAACATTAAAAATCCCTTCAAACATCATCCTAATATTATCAAAATGAAGACATCTTTTGTTAAGAGAACCACACTCCTCGCCATCTCAAATCATCTTCGGCATCCCAACCCTCATCCAGCAAGACTAAAATACCCTCTTCTTTCTCTAAGACTTATGTGTTATTCTTCCCACCAACATCCCCTCTCCTCGAACCCAACCTAGTATCATCGACCAAATCCATTTTCATACCATTTATAATTTGTTTTCTTAATTTTCTTGCATACTTTATGTTTCATCTATTTCTAGACCTTATGTAGGTTCTTAATTGTCATCTAATCCAGATCGAGCTACAAGAGGACTTGTAGGATTTTTTCTCAACATTTTCTTCTTATCAAACCTAGGTCACCATTGACTGGCCATTTATAGCCTTGGGTTGCTGTAGACACATCTAGGTTTGGTTTATTTAGTGTCTATTTAGATCAGATTTGTACTTTATTTACATTTCTACATTTCAATTTTTTTTATCTCAGATTCTGCATCATATTAGGTTTCACTACATCTAATTTATAAATATTTTCTTTTATCTAATCTTATCAAAATGATGGTTAACATCCATCCTATGAAGTTATTACTTCTTGGGACTGACTTTTTCAGGAAAAACCCCCCCCCTCCCTCTCATATATCTACTAATCAACCTCGTGTTTTATTTTTCTTTGTTGTGTAGGTCACTTAGCTTGCAGCGATGAGTTCATACTGCACTCGTATCCATCCATATCATCTTAAGGTACCATAAACCCTTGCATAATTGGAGTTACTTCTTTCCTTTATTACTATTTCACTAATCTATATAGGAATGAAGAAACTTGGTCAACATTTTGGCATGCTTGTTGGGACCCACCCTTTCTTAGTGAGTCTTTTTCATTTGTCTTTCATTTTCATTTTCTTCCATACATCTTCTTTTAACCTTATAGGTAGGAGTATCCATTTTTCTTTCTCGCATTGGATCATGTTTCTTGAATTGGATTTTTCTTGTTTACTTGCTAAAAATGAAAAAAATTAAAGATCAGATAAAAATTAAAAGCATTATTCAAGTATTCCTTGTTTTTATTTCCCATCTCTTTCTTTTATCGCATTGCATCTTGTGTTTTCTTCTCATTGAATCTCCACATTTCATTTTTGGATCTAAAAATAACCCTTCATTATTTCTTGGAAATATAGTTTAACTATGGGATTTAACACATTGCATACAATTCATCACACACATCCTAAAACACAATCCAATTTACACATTCGAAATACTTCCTCCTAGGTGGAACTATTGGGATTTCATCACCCAATAGGAAATCCAACTCAATGTTCTGGTCGAGTATAAAAAAGATTGTTTTAATTATATTGGCTAAGCACAAGACTCCCTTATTGATGTATGATTATGAAGTGAGGGGGTAGGCCCCAATACCAGGCCTCGTACTAGTACCAACACATATTTTTTCCTCACGTACCTTTGAGTATATCAAGCAATCCATCCCAAACCACCTAAAACCAGCTATATATTACCATTTCCTAGGTTCCCTTTGAGCCCCTTTTCATTTATTTTCCACATCATAATAACCAAGATAATAAAAAAAATTGCGTGACTTGCTTTCTTTAATCAAACATATACATAGTTTCCTTTATTGTTGTTTTTTATATGCTATTTATTATAAGATATCAAGCCAAACAAATGGATAAAAACATGACATCAAACAATACCTCAATCCCACTACAATTTTCTTTCAACAAACTTCTACACTTTCAACCCTTATATCCTCCAATTTGATTATCACTTCCACTGTTTCTCAACCCATTGTCTCTATCCCTCCTCTTTTAGAGGTCTAATTGAACAAATCAAATGCTCATGTCAAAAATAATCCTTTTCTTTATATCTCATTTGGACTAGAAACACCTCTTTCTTCCACCTCCATCGATGCTTCTAGGCCTCCTCTCATCCCATGTGGGTCTGTGGAGTTTCAAGAGATTCTTGATGCAAATCCGATTGTTCTCCATGACTATCTCCTTCGTAAAACCACCAAACTCCCCATTGATGGACCTACTTTGCAAAAAATATATGCTTATCATTCTAATCTGGAATCTACCCATGTTCTCACTTTCCAACTTGTAATTTTCTTTCCTAGAGCCATGAGTGAGCTTTCTAGGGTTCAACATGAGTTTGATCCTAATCAAACATCTTCCTCCATTCTTCATCATCAAAAATATACCCAATTAGTGGTTCCCATCCCTCCTAATTTACCTTGTGTCAATACTAATAGCACCTCTTCTAATCTCATCACCTCATCATCCACTACGGTCACTTGTGCCCCCATCCAATCATCTCAAGAGTCTCACTTGCTCCCTCCTATATCCAAAAAACTTAACATGACTTTACCTCTCATCTCCACTTCCCACATCCATGAAAATGTAATAACTTTAAAACCACAGCATTCTAAAGCATTCCAAACCCAACCTCTCACTCAAGGTGATTATCATTAAATCCTTCCCACTAAACCAAATCAAGTATCCCAACCATCTATCACTTATATTCCAACTTATCCCATCGCAAATCAATCAAATGTCCCCATCTCACAAAAACCAAATCAATTTAACCAATCTCATTACATACCCACTTCTCAACAACATCAACGCTTTATATCAACCTATCAAATCAAAACCCCTTAATTACATACCTCCTTATCAACTACTTCCACCAACACCAACACATCCTCAAATGTATCAAACTTATCAACAACCCAATCCATCTACCTCATACACATAACAATATCATCCTTAAAATTCACAACCACACCCATCTAACAATCCCATGCAATAATTATTAAGTAGAATGGCTAGTCTTGAAGTTGTTACTCTGGGATCCAAGACCACCTTTTCATATGATCAAATTTGTAATGAACTAATTAATCCATCTATCACCATAAAACCTAATCCTCCTCAGTGGTAAATGCCAAAATTTTCTAATTTCAACAATAAGGAGGATCCTAAACAACATCTTCGTGTTTTTAGATATGCATGTTATCTTATCACCCATGATCCATACCTCATGCTTCACACATTCCTTATGTCGTTGGTCATTCCTATATTGGATTGGTACAATGGCATCCCAAAAAATTCATTATTCACCTTCACCCAACTCATGAAACTATTCCTATAACATCTCTCAATCAATATTTCTCATAAATTCACTATCACGGACCTATATGTCATTTGATAGTATGATGATAAATCTATCATAAATTTTTTCGCAAGGTGACATGGAATCATCAACCAACTATCATTTTCCCTTCCACAGATTGAATTTATTGAATGGTTCTCACATTCTTATGTGAATCACATCTCATCCACTCTTCAATTACAATCATTTCAAACCTTTTAAGAGGCATTCACTATGGCTCACAAACTCAAAATGCATGCCCTTGAACAAGACCACCTTAAACTGAGATCAAACAAACCCAAATCAAAGTTAACTAAATATTCCATGAATGGTGACAAACCTAAGAACACCACCGATGCCATCGTGGTCAAATCTTCATCCACTTCTCATGTGGAGCCTCCAGAATGATCTCCTAGACCACCTACAAATTATACCCCTCTTAGGGAATCTTATAGTTCAATGTTTAACAAGTTGATGGAAGTTAACCTCATTATCCTTCCTCCCATCTGACCATTTGATGGATCACTACCTAAACTAGCATGGTATTGTGAGGAACACTATTGAAAATACCACCAAGTTCGTGGTAATGACATTGAGAGGTTTCCTTCTTTTAAAGAAGTTGTCTAGAAATTCATAAAATCCAGTGATCTCTAAGTGGAGAACCCTAATGTGCCACCCAATCAACCCTTTGATATATTTAATAAACCCTTTCCTAATCATTCACCTAACAATCAAACTCAACCTTCCATATCGCAACCACCTAATTCCCATACTATCAATACTATTAACCAAAATCCAACCCCATCACCCACACCCATCATCTCATCATCCACCATCTTGAAAACCATTTTGGAATCTTCCCCTATCATCATAACCCCATAAAAATGGATATCTACATATATTACTACATCTATCACATCTATCCCAACTATGTCAACAACTACTACATCAACTTCAATTTTAACTACACCCATTCCTGCATCTATACCACCTAGATATTTACCTAGCACTTATAATTCTTCATCTACCCCAAACAATAACCTTGACATTGTTATATAACATCCCTATATCTATACCTACTAGCACTTAAACCTCATCTACTACTATCAATATACCCACATGAACATCTGAATCTATGACCATAACTATATTGAAAACATCCAACCCAATTGTAAGTAAGGTTCCTACCTCATCAACATCTACATCCACACAATCCCCAAACCAGATAGACCTCATCAATCATATCATAGAGAAACCACTCCCAAATTTAATATCCACAACTCAATTCACATCATGCAAACCTACCTTCAGAGATCCATTAGGTGAAATACTCATTGTTCCTACCCAAGGTAAATCATCACAACCAAAGCTTAAGAACCTTGGCATGCCCTTTCAAAAGTCTCTAACTCATCCACATAAGAATTTGGAGTGTCCTTCCTTTAAGACAAACCCTCATAACCTATTAAGTGTTACATCATCTCCCTTAGGAGCATCCCCTTCCTTTTTAGGACCAAGTCCTTCATCCAAATCCCCCATCACCAATATATGTAACAAATAAAAGCAATCTAATCCTCCCTCTAGAATCAACCCTTCATCCAAAACATCCACATCCTTGACTATCAAATCAGAATTCAAATCATCTAAGTCATTACTAACCAAAGCTCAAACCAATATTTACATTCCCTCTAAAACTATAATAGAAAGAAATGCCCTCATCAAGCCTCATCAAAGAAAATCTCCCCTCTCATCATCATCCATCGTCACTGAGATTATTTCATCCATAATCTTGTCTCCAACAACCCCCATGGGTTCTTATACAATAATATTTCAATGTCTCTTCCAATCATCCAAAATTACCCTTCCACCTATTAAACCTTTCAATCCGCGTAGTCCAAGACCCTCATGGTTTGAATCTAATATCTTTTATGCATACCATTGTGCACTAGGACATGACACTAAACATTAAAAATCCCTTCAAACCATCAATCCATAATATTATCAATGAAGACAATCTTATTGTTGAAGAGAACCACACTCCTCCATCTACCAAATCATCTTCGTCATCCCAACCCTCATCCATCAAGACATCAAAATACCCTCTTTCATCTAAGACTTATGTTGTTATTCTTCCACCAACATCAACCTCTCCCAAAGAATGTCCTCCTCTCTTCATGAATTCGGTTTGGGTTATAACTTGTTCTCATTCACAAGGATTCCGATCACCTACTCAATCCAAATCAAAAGTCATTATTGCCTCTCCCTCTAATGAGCCTACCCCACCATCTTCCTCATCAAAACCTAAGGTGTCTATATTATCTACCCCTCATCTTGCTACTATTTAATGAAGTGTTATGAAACAACTTCACTAGTCCCCAATTAATATGTCACTTTATGAGCTCATCCAAAGCTCTCTAAACTATAAGAAATCCCTCATTAAATATCTTAAGTGCATCCCCACTCCAATGATGAGGCACAACCTTTCGCATCTCTTGTTGGAGAACTTACTGTTTCTGCCTCCATATATTTTAATGACACTAAAATCCTAACATATCATCTTAAGAACATGAACTTCCCCTCTTCATCACAGTCTATATCAATGACACCTTCATCTAGTGTTTTATGATTGAGAATGGATATAACATCAACATCATCTCATCTCACACTTTTTATCAGCTTAAGCACCCTAATTCCATTATCACCCAAACACCCATGGTAATTCACGCATTTAATGATGATGTTACCTCTACCCTAGGCATAATTATTAATCCCATCCGCATTGGTGAAAAACTCCTATGTGCATTCTTCTATATCATAGAGGGGGAGTTTCAATAAAATATCCTCCTTGGGTGACCATGGATTTACACCATGCATTGCATTCCTTTCACCCTCCATCGATGCATAAAATATGAACATGAGGGGTAAATTCTAACTCTCCCTATTGACACCCCTCCACTCAAATAATTTCACATGACTTATCGAACAAACGATTATGCTCATCCAAAAATAATATCCTTCTAAAGAATCCACAATCTCATCTGTCTCTACATCCAATCTTCCCAACAATGATTCCTTAGACAAAGTAATGGACCATATTTAACTTAATACTATTCAAAAAACTCATAGACTTATGGGAGTATCCTCTTCTCACACTTAATGTTATTCCCACAACTCATAGACTTGGAAGACCCAATAAAGATCATGTTATCCAAAATGAGCCCATACTTATTTTGGCTAACTTTCTTTCATTCTTTCCTTCCTTGTGCTTCAAATTAGATTTGCACACATTTCAAGCACTCAAAATATTCTAGAAATGGCTTCTTAAGATAGGATTTTTCTTCCGCTTTCCAAGAAAGCAAAGAAGTCCTTCTAACTCCTTGTATTTTTTGAGTTATGGCTCGGCAGAGTTTGGAGGGGAAATTTTCCTAAGGTGGGCCCACAGAACTTGGGAGAGTTTTGTGCCAAAGAGGCTTGGGATGGTGGAGAAGAGGAAGAAATTGAGAACTTAGCACTTTTTTGGCTAAAAGAAAAAAAATTCATTTGCAGTCCCGTGAGCCCACAAAGGAAACGAATTTGCTTAAATCCTGCAGCCAATGAAATGATACCATGTGTCAAGGCGGAGTGGCGGGCATTGGAGGGACTTCTAGTTTTTTGGTGTTTGGTCAAAATGAAAAAATGGAATTACATCTCTGCCAACCTATCAAAAGGTGTCACGTGTCCATTCATCGGTAGGGATCGGGGCATCGGGAGGATTTTGGAATTGTTGCCAAAGTGGTGAAAAGCACAAAGGAAAAAATGGAATTGCATCCCAGTGACCAATTAGAAAGTGCCACGTGTCATCAGAGTGGTTAGGTCATGGAGGATTTTTGGAAACTTTCCAATTTCACAAAAAGGGGAAAAAGTTCAATTTTTGGCCTGCTGACCTGATTTTTTCCCCTAATTTTGCCCTATTTTCCCTAAATATTCATAAGGCCACACCAAAACACCAAATATCTTTTGATCCAGAGCTCAGATTTTCACAATTTTTGTATCAATGGAAAGTTGTTGAAATCCTCTACATGATGGAAAACTTAAATTTTAAATTTTGATGGATTTTTGTGGGATAACAATGGGAAAATGTCTCTGGCATGAAAAAAATGTAGAAAATGACCCCAACCACCAAAATTAATGAAGTATGGTCTTCTTTCTTTCTCTGTGAAGCAATGTATGATGAAGTATGGGATTTTTCATGGAAACTCATCATCTTGCAAGCTAATTAAACAGATCTTGTTAGTGGTTGGATTTTTAAAAATGATTTTCCCACATTTTCTCATTTCCTTCATTTCGTTTGAGTGATAAAAGCCAGTTTTGGCTCATTTTGAAAAAGGTTGTTCATCCTTCTTCTCTACCTCTCCCTTATTTTCTTCCCTAGGGTTGAAAATGGAGTTTGAACCTCCTCCCATGCTCTGTAATGTAATTTTTTCCTCTTACCCGTGAAATGATCACTATGTAAATTCAGAGCAATAAAAAAATATGTTTTTGTGATGCATTTGTCGATGGGTAAGTCATTCAGTAGCTCCTTGTATTTCTAATTATTCATCTCAAGCTTTACCATTTCAATAATGTCAAGTTGTAAACCCAGCTACTACTACTCTAGTTATGAAAACCATCCCTCTATCCCTTAGTAAGAGTTACAATATTTTCTGGGGAAGACTTTAACGGTGCCCAGGTCTGTTTATTTAGCAGAATTACCAAATCCTCTCCACAAGAGAAAATTGAAACAAACCTTTCCCTTCAACTATTTGCTAAATTTAACAGGGTTACCAAATCCCTGGCCACCATTACCAAAAAATTGCCCCCAACCAAATTTATTTTCAATCGTATGTTTCTCCTCTGATGCCTTCCCAATTTTATTTTAGGCATAGAAGCTGTAGTTGAAAATATTAGTCATGAAGTACTAGCAAGATAGAAGACCAGTCCCAACCAACCATAAATGTTTGCACATTATAGTGAACTGTTGGCTTTAGAGATCTTGGGATCACATATGCAAACTCATTAGTCTGTAATGTTAAGCCAACAGAGGAGGTAAATCTTGATGAACCAGGGGGAGCGCAAGGATCCACCGAATGGAGCAGCAACATGGCTGGAATCCATAGAAGTTCATCTCATCTAATCAAGAATGTAGTGTCAAAGATGGCACTCTTCTTGAAGAACATGATGGTCCAATTCGTACAGGTGGCACAATCAGACATGGTAGAAGAAGGATTATACATGCTCAGAGTACACTATTTTTCTGAAGGGTTATTTTGGATTATACATGGCTGCATACTCTATTTTTCTGAGAGGTTATTTTAGTTTATACATGACAGAATGCATCATTGATAATTTCTTGGATTTTCATTACAATCTGCATTATTTGAAAGTTTCTGAATGCACCGTGGCATATGTGCTCTCCAAACCATAGAACCTACAGCCCCAACTTTCAAATCTAGATTTGGTCAGATTGGTAGAGGTTGATTTCACTGAACTTCAGGTTTCTCACGAGTGAAGTGTTCAATGGAAGAGATAAGACTGAGCGACAACTAGTCGATGGGAGAGGAAGGTGGAGATGCTCCAAATCCACAATAAGAGGAGTACATTTCAGCTGTTGAAGCACATATATTTCTCAGATCCTCAAGCTTTCGATCACAAAACGGGAGGCTCATAGTACGAACCTTCGAGTTCTTCCTTTGGACTGAATTTTAGCTTGAAGAGTCCCCTGTAGACCACATCGTTGTGATATTGCAGTACTTCAAATTATGAGCATGGTTGTTGCAACCTTGGGTGATCACTAGTTCCAGGATTAAATGTACACCTTCCAACAAGGTTGCTCATTTGCAGCAGGTCACACTATGTGTGCATGACCTTCATTGATCCTGTCCCAAAAAATTAGAGGACTGTTTTGATGGAAAGTGAACCTGTTGAAATCACATTGTTTTCTCCTTCATGGAGACAGTATTCCAAAGGACAATTAGACTTGTCTGTCATGAAGGACAACATCTCATTGTACAAAGGCACTACTAGTTTAAAAATAGTGAGAATGATTAGGGACATCGATGGTTGAAAGATCCATGGCTCAATCTTCGCATTGTTCCTCATTGGAAGAGTTCTTGAAAAGAGATTCCATTGTTTGAACCACCATTCCTTAGCCATAACCATTGCATACAACCACCCGAGCCTACATGCTTGGCCGTCTGAGTTTACTGGAGGTTCATTGCAAAGCTTTTGGAGCTTGATCTTATTATGCTAATGCAAACCTTTCCCAATGAGGTCATCTCACAAAATTGAATGCCCAAAGTACCACGTAACTCCACTCCACAGTCATGCTTGCTTCTAAGCATAAGTCTGTGCGTCTCAAACCACCGAACCATTATCTACTTATGCAATTATGTTTTTGATCCAAATGCAGAGCCACGTCCAATTAGGTCTTCCAATGCTGTGATTTCACTTTGTTGGGCCTGACTAATTTGGGTAATCTAGACCCTCATGAGCTTATTGCATGAATTATTAAAATCACTCGGCCTCCAATTCCTCTGCTATCATCTCAATTAATCATTTTCATGGCTGCACTATTATTAACTGAATGAACTCAGGAAGCTATTGTCTGCAAATATGTCAGTTGTAGGTTGTGTCAAGCTCAACAGGTCATGTGTCATTTCCAATCAGACCCAGTGTAGATTGAGTTTCCTTCCTGTAGAAGAAGTGACTCTGCAGCACTCTACATGTTCTGCGTGACTTCGAGCCTTGTATGATAATTTCAGGTAGTATCCTAGTTCCATGGTGTTACTGTATTGCTCTTGCACACTCCATTTTAGATGGCATTCAAAAATTGACGAAGATCTTGGTCCAGGCATTTCTTGAATGGGTATCCAAGTGGCTCAGAGGTCATATTGAACATAGTCCATATCTAGATTGTGGTTATTTGACATGCTTGACTCGATGCCTCATGGATGCTTCAACCTGGTGAGTTGACTCTCCACTTAATCATTTTAGGCCAATCACCCCTCTTTGCTGCGTCAAAATTACGATATCCAAAATTAGCGGCCCTGCTTATTTTGGCCCACGAAGAAAACATTATGTTCCTTCCTTTTTATTCCAATTCAATTTTCAGCGCCACATGGCAGGCCTAAGCGGACTCAACGAAGTGATTGGGATAAATTGCTTCATAGGACTTAGGCATTTTTCTGGGCAAAAAATTTCCAAGAAGGTCAAAGAAGTCGGCTCCTACGGATCTCGACAAAGGAAATTTACAAGGATAGTGGTCAAGGCTCCACTCCAGTTAAGAGAGTGACATGTCATTAGCGGAAGTTGGTGCTCGGCGGAAGAACTTAAGGAATTTCACCCTCTTTTTGTCCAAAGAAACTTAAGGGTTGAATTCGGCTGCATGCCCACATCAAATTAGATGATGACACATGGATATCAGTGCTTAATGCGGTGTGGGTCTAGGAGAAAGTTAAGTTCATTTGTGCTCCCACTTTGAGCCCAAAAAGGAAATGAAATTGCACAAAATGAACCCGCGGTCCCATCAGTGAATAAGAAGGTGCCACGTGTTTAGAGCAGCAATGAGAAGTGGGGCGATGGAAGGATTTCTGACTTTTTCCCTAGAGTTTGGTGCAAAATGGCGTTAAAGGAAGAAAATGGAAGTGCACATCTCTTTGGCGAATCAAGAGGTCGCCACATGTCCATTTCAGTCGGCACGTCATCAAATCATTCGGTGAGGCCGTTGGAGAACATGTTGCCAAAATGGTGAACTTTCACCCTGAAAAGGTAAAATGTTGGTTTCGGCATCCCCATGACCAATTAGAAAGTGACATGTGTCATCAGAGTAGTGGGGTCACAGACGGATTATTGGAAACTTTGCAATTTTTGTGAAAAAGAGGAGAAAAAGTCAAGATTTTTGCCCGCGAACCCGATTTTTACCCTAATTTTGCCTTGTTTGCCCTAAATCTTCAGAGGGCCATATCTTTCGATCCTGAGCTCGGAATTTTCACGATTTTGGTGGCGTTGGAAAGTTGTAAAAATCCTCTACATGATGGACTCTTCAATTTTTAAATTTTAGATGGAAAATTGATGGGAGAAAAATTAAAAAACTACTCTAGTAACGGGAAAATTATAGCAAAACTGACATTCAACTACCAAGTTTTTAATGCAGTATGGGCTTCCATTCTTTCTCTGCGAAGACATGTACGTTGAAAATCTTGGGGAATAGATTTTTAAGGGAAACCCTTGTCATTTTTCAAGCTAGATCTAAATGGATTTTGTGGTGGTTGGAGCTTTAAAAATCCATCTTTGCCACGTGTTTTCTCTTTCTCCTTGTCATTCTGCTTCAGTCGTTAAAAGCCAGTGTTGGCTCATTTTGTAAGGGAGACAATCTGTTCATCCTTGGGAAACTCTGCCTAAAAGTTCTTTCCTAACTCCAGGGTTGAAAATTGAGCTACCAAACCTTCATTTTATGCTCTGGAAAAATGAGAATTTGTGCCTCTTACCCAAAAAATGTAATGGTCTATTGTGTAAATTTCTGAGCAATAAAAAAACGTGTTTTTGTGGTGCATTCTTTCAACCCTTAGCTCGTGTTTTCTTTGTTGTTCCCCATGACCTCTCTTCACTACATGGTATTTGCTTTCATGTGTATGTATGTTCATGTTTGCAGGTTGTAGGATGTTGTGTTTCATGGAGATTTAATGGAAAATTTTATGTGTGAAATCCATCTTGGGTCTATGATGTCACTTTTGTCTGATCCTTTCCATTGCTCACCTCTTCTTTTTCCTCTGTTTCAGTTCTCCCTCATCAGATTGTTCAATGTTTTCCTTCTCTAGTGTATCACCGTTTTAGTGTAGGCTCTCATTTTTCCATGCATTTTCTTCTCTCTCCCTGGTCTCCTTGGAATGATTAGATTAGGCTTAGATTAGTATTTCTTGCACTAGAATAGCTTGTGGTAGGTAGTTTAGGAAGAGGAACCAACCTTCTCTGAAGAGCTTTCCCCATTTGCAAAGGTCCCCACACTCTTGGAAAGATCAATGTTGTGCAATCACACTAAATGACGTTGCCTTATAACACTTAGATCCATAAACTCATTTGGAGGTGCTGTGATTTTGAACACCAACAAATCCTATGTATCAACCTAATGTCAGGACATCATTTATTTTTGTCCACCCCTGATCTTTGTACCAACTCATATATGGTGTTATTGCATCACCCTTCCTCACCCTTGACTATAACCACTACCAAAACATTACACCAATGGATTTGATTTCATTACAGAATTCATTTTACAAACCTATCTTCATCAATGCACCTAGAAGGAATTAGAAGGATGTTATGAAGAAGGCATGAATGACCTTTTCATTGATCAATCTTGTAGTCATTTTAAAACCCATAAGAACAAGGGAATCCCATGCAGCCGGCCTATCACCCAGTGGTCGTGTGTGGAAACTCGCCCAAGGATCGTGCGGGTGATGAGTATTATTTTATGTGGTAAGTGGGGAGGAGGAGGGGAGGAACACATCATCTATGAGGGAACTTAACAAGGAGTGAAACAAGACAGAAATTTAATCATAGCAAATCAGAACAACTTCTAGATAAAGTAGTAATCCCAATTGCATAGTACTTAACAGATTATGATAGGAACCAAAATAGAAAGGAAAATACATAAGAATTTATATATATTCCATAAAATTCATGAATAAGAAACTGTAAGCTATAAACAGGACCAAAATCATAATAAGCATATTCCATCAATTTTGGTGAATCTATACATCCATGGATCCATTACAGACTAACATAGCTGTGTAGACCGAAGTCATACATAAAGATGGAATTATATCGCTTAGTATAAAGAGAAAATGTATAATCCCAAACCCCCTTATTAAATCCTTTCCTATAGATCTCTTACCCAAAACCCTATAGATTTCGTGCAATTATAGCTACGGCTCTGCTCCTTAATAATTATAATGTATCTTCTATATCTTTCCTCAGTCAGCGCTTGTTATATATAGTATTACTGAACCACAAACTTCGCCTTTATGTGGCTTTAGATCCATTGCCAATTGTAAAATCGGGGTACCTCCATTGGGGCCATGCTCCTTAAGCATGAGATCTCCACTCCTTGTAATGATGGTCTTTGGAAAACCTTCCATCACATGGTATATGTTTTATTAGGCCAAACCGATCGCCAAGCTGACACCTTATCCTATGCATGCGCCATCAGGGTCACACTTTTCTCAATGTTATACCGATGTGTCAAATGGGCTAAGTCCTGAAACTTATGCTACTTTGTGCATGCGCCAATTGTTCTAATAAACTCTCCCAGAAACATTGTCTGACACACTTTCTCCTTACACCCCTTCCTTTAACAGGCTTGCGTGCCATGTGCCTTCTGTAGTTAGCAATAAATTAGGGTCCAACATCACCCCAAATACACCTTTTCTCATTGCAGGAAAATATCTTTAAAGAATAAAGAAAAGATTGAAAAGAAAGATGGAAATGAAGAATATGGAAGAATGAAAAAAGAAGATGGGAAACTCTGGACTACTGCTGCAAAAGGAGAAGGGGAATCCTTCCTTAGGTCTGCTTACCATTTATCCAAAGTATTCAATTCATTTTTTTACTCGTTGACCCAAAGGTTGCCAATAGGGTGATCACTTAACAAACCCAAGACTCCTCTCCTGGTGGTTACTCATAGTTTCGAACCTCATCTAACGGTTTTCACATATCCTAAAGTGAGTCCGTCCGATGATGTGATCTGTGAGGATATAATTATTAGCAGTTATCTTAATTGGCCTCCAAAGGTCTCCAATTACTCTGATTTCTTTCTCCACTTCAG
>JAHRHJ020001714.1:0-18873 GCA_019776745.2 Taxus chinensis
AAAATATTGTTCCAACTCGAAGGCCCGAATCCTGCTAAGTATAAAAAAGACCGTGGAAGCTCCACATGTTCCTTTGGGCACACATTTGTATGATGCCTTAAAAGAAAGATTCCAAATGTGCGGGCTCTCCATGTGGTCAAGCCGAGAAAGTTGCAACCGGCCATTGAAAAATTCTAAGGCATGGGAAAGCTAGGCGGAAGGCTCCAACATGCTCATCAGCACAAACTTAAAGGTAAAATCTGAAGGCAAGGTCCCCATAATGAGTGCAGGCTCTCCACCGTGTCAAAAGCCTGAGAAGTTACACAGCCATTGAAAATTTTTCAAGCATGGGAAGAGCCAGCGGAAGCATCCATGTCCCTCATTAGTACAACTTCAAAGGTAAAATCTAAAGGAAGGTACCAAAACAAGCACAGACTCTCCACGTGGTCAGATCCTGAGAAAGTTCAAACCGACCGTTGAAAATTATAAGCATGGGAAGAGCCAGTGGAAGGCTCCACATGCTCATTCAGTGCAACTTCCAAAGGTAAAATCCAAAGGAAGGTCCCTTAAACGACAGCACAGACCCTGCCATTTTAGGGTCCAACAATGAAAGATGAATCATGAAGCCCACCAAGAATATTAAATACTTAGATATTTTAAAATATTGTGAGAGCCCGCGTGGAATGCCTAAACCTGACCCTCAGATGATTGTAACTTTTGACTGGATATCTTTAAATTAGTGGGACAAAGTTTTTTTTAAAAAATATATAGTCTGTCATTTTTTGAGGTTGTTAGGATTCTCACCTACCACCATAATGAAGTATGGCTTCCTTCTTGCCCACAAGGAACAACACATGGAGGCATGATTTTTTTTTATAGTGGAACCCATAATTATTGTAGGAGAATTCAATGCTCTTTTGGGGTGGTTGAGACAGGATTTGATTTCTTCTCTCCCGTCTCTCTCATATTCTTCATATATATTGTAAGGAAGGGCAATTTTTCTAGTGGCTGGACATTTTTGCTTTGCACCCTCCCTTCTTCCCCGGTCTGTAAGTGAATTTGTGGAGTTTTCAAACCTCCCAATTCAAGGTTGTAATGCAATTTTTTGCCTTTTTGGCTATTTGTAAATTCACTGTATCAATTTTTAGATAAAATAAGATAGAGTTTGTGGATGATTTAACCCTCTCTTTGTTTCATTAACATCCCTCCTAATCTATCAATTAGTTTAGGTTAACTAATGCATGGTGATTGTATTGCTTTTAATGGTTGTGTTAATTGCAAAGCAGGTGGTTCAAAATTCCTTTTGTGCATCACCTCCGTTAGTTATGTTTTTTCTGGGTAGTGATCTTCTTACCCTAATCATTATAGAAAAATATTTAGATAAATTAGGAGGAGGGGCCATCTACAAATTTATGTGTGCACTTGAACAGGGAGAAAAGGAGGACTCTGGCCGGGTTTTCCAGAGAGCTTTTCTTCTCGATAAAATTGCGCCCCGCTTGTGGAAAACTCCCATGTGATGCAATGCAGGGAACTGACGATCTCAAACCCATCGGAGTTGCGAGGCATTCATGAGGTTGTTGTGATTCCGCATCAATAGTGTCTGGAATGAATCGATGGTGGGAGTTGGGGTTTATGGAAGACACGCAGTTACCACTATCATTTTATAAAATAATTGGTTGTTCCTAGTTAAGATTTTTGAGGCTTCTAAATATGATGCAAGCACATCTGGAGACTTCGATTTAGTCCAAAGGCAACCAACATCTGAAACATCTAAAGTTGAAGAAACTTCCGGCCCCAGGTACATGGGTTCCCAGCCCATTCATCTTTTCCACATCTTCGAGATCAGGGTTTCTCCATCGCATGAAGTTGTGGAAAGGCATGACTTCATCCAACTTGGAAATCAGCATTCGCCGCAACAAGAGTGGCCGTCCTACCATCTAATTATTATTTTTCACTCCTCGCAGATCACAGTAATTTCCGATTCAAAAATCAAGTGCTTACCCACTAGTGAGCAGTGTCAAACGCATTTTTTGATATGCAACATTCAGGAACAGGGCAGGGAATACATTACACAGTCAATATAGAATGCCTTATTAGCTAGAGAAGAAGTCAAGGTGGAGGGCTGGGCGGATGGGGGTTTAGGTCAGGGGCTACAATAAACGAAGGCATTCAAATTATGTTGTAGGGAATCTTGGTCCGATGGGAAGGCCTTGTCCAAGACACGATAGTTTCACAAGGGGGGGGAGAATCTTGATTTCATGGTTAAATGCTCCCAATTGCGGAGTGGTTGGAGAGATAGAAGGAAAGCTGACGAGAAAAATTTAAGACAACCTTCAATGGTTAAATCAAAATCATCACCAGCTCCTTATGCTCCTTAGTAAATATACCTCCTAAAGCTTTATGCATTTCAACATATCAAGATTCAAGCCCATTACATGGTTCCCAATTGGCATTGCCCTTCTCATCATTCGAATCTTAACCCATCTCACCTCAATGTCTTCTACCCTTTTCCCTCCCAGCATTCATCCCTTTCAATACAAAACCCCCCAACAACAGGGGAATTCCACCCCACAAACAATCAATAGAATTCCATTTGAAGACCCATCCACTCTCTCTTGGCCTTCATTCTCCCAATGTCCGTGTTAGGAAGAGATTACCAAGACTAGTAGAAGAGGCAGGAGGAATGAAAAGTCCAAAAGAGAATAAATGTCGATAAAAAACCATTGTAAGCTTGTCCTCTACACATTAGGAGAGAAAAGAAGACCCTTGATGGTTAAACCTTCAGAGGGGGCCATGCATCATAACACATGTGGTGGAACTGATTTGCCAGTAGAAGAAACAAGAGCCGAAACAAGAAGACCGCAATCTATTTTCTCTAATGCAGTGTCCGAAATGTCACTTTGTCGTGGAGAGGAATCTATCTAACCATTTGCACAATTATTCACTGAGAGAGGAGAACAACAAACTCCAATTCCTATATAAAGAGGGATAGCTCGAAGAGATTAATCATAGTTGAAGCCACACTTGAGTAATAAAGTCTTAGTGAAGAGTTTTTGTTTTTTTATTAAAGGGTGTGATCATTGAATGAATCCATGATGGAGGAGATCTTATCAAGAGACCTTGCATGATCCCCAATAGTCCTCTAGAGTAGCGATTGAGATTTTAATTTGACAAAGTTCATGCTAGAGTTAAGAGGCTATCCAAGAGAAAGAGTCTTCTTCGAAGCACACGGAGGAATACTGCCTGAGCCACAATGGTGTTTGCAGAAAATAGTGAAAACTGATGCAACGGGAAACTTAATAGATGGGTTTAAAATCAATAAAAAATGGAGCTGCAGATATATAGGGGAGTTGCATCATACTGGGGGCTGCGCGAGTAGAGGAAAGGAAAGAGGAGTAACTAATAATCCACATCGTCAGTTACCACCCATCCACCCAGGAAAGGATTATAATAGGACGCCATTTATTTAGAGTTAAGTATTGGTATCAGTGGGAAATTTAAGGACGCATACCTTTCCCAAGTCAGATACTTGGCTATCGATTAAGAGCTGGAGGGAGAAGCCAAAACCAATCATGGCTTACTTGAACAAATGAGATAATTTCCAGTACAGGATCATCGTGTAATGGAGCCGTCTTCACACATCCCAAATTCTACACTAAATAGTATTTTTCGTTGTTTTCCAGTTTGACACATTGATTGAGGATTTGGGTGGAGGATCCCTCTTTTGTTGGTTTTTATTTATAATAATAGAACACGTTCAACACATATCATATACATTGCTAACCTATTTTGAGAAGAGTGGCACTTATCCTTGCAGTTGTAGGAATTGTTTGAGTTCCCGGTGTGGTTTCCTCCGGTTAGTGTAGAGTATGTAGGTTTGCCTTCCAGTAGAAGAAGATTCTTATGCACACTCTGCATGCCTCTGCTTTGGGTATTATGATCTTCCCGTTTGTACATATTTGTTTGCAATGTTTGTTTCTCTTCTTGCACATCCATTTCAGCCAAGGCATGTCATGAGGAAGATTAGGTTTTAACAGTAGTTCCAACTTCCTAATCAAATATGTTTCAGAAATTCTACAATACTTCGTATTTTTTAGATATATAATTTGGTTTTATTCCAAACCTTGGGCAAAAATCTATTT
The DNA here is from genome assembly GCA_019776745.2 of Taxus chinensis. Classification (NCBI taxonomy): domain Eukaryota; kingdom Viridiplantae; phylum Streptophyta; class Pinopsida; order Cupressales; family Taxaceae; genus Taxus; species Taxus chinensis. Next base: position 4,122 of record JAHRHJ020001714.1, read on the forward strand.
TGGGAAGTTTTTCAAAGGCTCATCTTCATCCTCATGAGATCACTTGAGAAGAAAGAGATTAATTTTAGTTCACAAAATTTTCCACTCACCATAAATTTTTATTCAAAAAAATATTTTTTATAATGTGAATGGTCCAGTTCAAATAAAAGAAATCATTTCAATGTTTAGTCATGCTAAGAAGATCAAATTTTTAGAAGATCAATGAGGAAAAGCTTAAAGTTTTAGAACATTTTCTACGCTCAACCCTCATTTCAAGATTTTCTTATGAAAATTGAGAAGTACCAAGCAACGAGCAGGTAAAAAGATTCAAATGAAGATCCATATCAGGGTGAATCATTCATGACTCCATTCCCAATGGATACCAATCAAGGCAACTTATCTTCCACTTAGCAATCAGGTGATGCCCGTGATTCACCAAATTGTTATCTAATTTTTTCCCTCTGGAAAAAGTTTGAGTCAAACATGACCTTCCACACCAGAGAAATGAAGGGTCTTGCGTCATGTGAGCCACATTTTCAAATCTACACATCAGGTTACAGAGGACTCAAAATGACAATCTAAGGGGGAAAATGAATGGCCAATAAGAAATGTTGAGAAATCTAATGCGGTAAGTCAAAATCGAGCCTAGAGCGAGTTGACTCAAAGCAAAGCAATAGAGCCGCAGAAGGTGTCATGTGTCAGCTCAACACACTTTCAAAAGGTGCAAAAAAAGTGGAGACCCTAGGGATGTGATTCACCCCCACATGGATCTCACCACATAATAGGATTGCAGACGATGCCAAGTGTCTAGCCATCACATAACCTTTCAAGGTGGAAGGCATGGGGTAAAGTCTTGGAAGCCCGCAGGGTTTCCATGGTGGAGATAACTACAAGTTACCACCTGAAAAGGTATTGATTTATATATCTTGGGGCCTGTTAGTGCAAAATCACAGCACCCTGGATTTTGATCAGATTTCTAGGTTGATCACTAATAATCCAGTGTGATTGCATCCAATTGACTCCTTTCTCCAAGTGGTGGGACTTGAAGAGTGAATAAAGTAATCTCTAGGAAAGGCTTGGTTTCCCTATTCCTCTGTTCACATGATGCACCAATACAACCAGAGGTTCCACCCAAAAACTAACCTAACTACCAAGGAGATAGTAAGAGAGAAAATGCGTACAATACCCCTAAACTATGGAGGTTGATGCACCCGGCTGAGAACATACGCTTTGCCACATAACCACAAAGCAGTTATATTACACAACACCATCACAATACAAACCTGCATGAAATATCAAGAATGACAGTTAACTATGTTAAGAGAGTCTAGAAGCAACCACAGGACACATATATATTGCTCAAGATCGATTCAATACATTGCCATGCCAAAATGCAAAAACGGTGGGTTTACAGTCTAATGGAGGTCTGAAACTCCACAATCTTCTGATGAACGGAGAGAAGGGAGGGGTGCAAAACAGAACATGTCCAACTTAGAAAGAAAGCCCTCCGATAATTTATAGGAAGAATGAAGAGAAAAGAGAGAGGAATTCGAATCTACCCCAACCATCAACCTCCTGAATGCATTTAACTCATCTCATCAGGGCAGAACGGTCGATCCCTGGCAAAGGAGGGCTCCTAAAGGAGCGCGAGCTGTCTGCTGCATTAAAATGTTTGTTAACTCCCTCACTTCTACTTCGTGTTTATTCGAGCAGATGCGTTTTCTTGATTGTCAATCCTCCAAACTGAACAAAATGCAAGATCGACTTGGAAACTTGTAGATAATTTTTAACCAGCTTTTCCATTGATTAAAGAGCGCGCAAATCGAAAAGCCTCTTGATCAAAAGTTTATAGCGATCCGAAGAGTTAGGGCACGGAACAACGTGGCAAAAACGGGATTTTTTGAAATTCCTTCCCGCGCTTGCCACCTGGATGACACGTGCAGTCTGATTCACTGATAATTCTCTCTCCTCTGCCTTCGGCGGCCTGTTCTTGATTTTGACTTTTGGTGCTTAGAACATTTTCCTTCCACTTTTGTCCACGCCCCCCGCACTAGGGAAATACGTGGCATGCTTGGTTGGTTGACGAACCTGCCGCGGTCTTCCGCTACTTCGCGTCCATCGTCCGCGGACGTCCCAATGCTGCTTGGGACCCCACACCTTCGATCCGCCCGAAATTGGGCTTCCTTGTCCCTCATTTGGCCAAAGACACGTTCCCCTTTGATTGCTTCGGCTCCTTCGGCTTCTTCGCGTATTTCGGGGCTTTTTGTCCCGCGTCCTATTTTTGATTTTGGACCTTTTGGGACAATTTGCCCGATTCGCCGTTCGGGTAGTTCTGGCCCACTTGTCCCCAATTGCTTTGGGCTCCTTGTTTTGCTGATTTTCGCGCGAACCGGCCGGTTCGGGGCATTTCGCGTCCATATTGTCCCACTCGTCCCGAACTGCCCTCTCTAGGCAGTTAGTCGATTTTCTCTCTCGGCTGCATCGGCAATTTCGCGCCCCCGGCCGCGTACTTTTCGTCCCCTTGTCCAATGCTTTGTGGGCCCCTGACCTTTCGGTGTCTGGTGGTTCCCGTACTTTTTTCCAATTTGATCCAACTTGTGCTGGACTTGGACTTATCCTATTTTCAAAATTTTTCCTGGCCCGAACTAACTTGCTTTCTGTCAACCTTCTCCGCACTATTCTCAGGAGCTTGTTCCTTTTTCTCGGCCAGGGAGTTAGAAAATACCTGCAAGGACCCTGCAAGCCTGATTTTTGCCTCTGAATCAATCAATTTTCTTGGGATTTGGATATCTGATCATGTTTATCAAATACCACCCTGGGGGGGGAATGTTGGATAACAGGGCCCTTTACCTCCCCCAAATGGAATGAAGTAGCATGTTCACGGATGGTGCCAAGTGTTGGCACATCGCATGCCCAGGACCCTAAAAGGCAACAAAAAATCTTAAGAATGTGTGGGGCTTCCATGTGGATCTTGCACAGATAGACTCCAAACCCAAAGCAGTTTGGAAAAGATTGGCGGAAGGTCAATTCAATGAAATATGAATCATGAAGCCCACCAAGAATTTTAAATGCTTATATCTTTTAAAATATTGTTCACTCGAGGCCTGAATCGGCTAAGTATAAAAAAAGGCCAGCAGAAGCCTCCACATGTCTCTTCGGCACACCTTTGGTATGATGTGTAAAATAAAGATTCCCAAACGAGAGTAGGCTCTCCACGTGGTCAGAGCATGAGAAATTTGCACCTGGTCATTGAAAATTCTAAGCATCTGAAGAGCCAACGGAATCCTCCACGTGCCTCATCAACGTTCAACTTTAAAGGTAAAATCCAAAGGCAGGTCCCCAAATGAGTGCAGGCTCTCCACGTGGTCAAAGCCCAAGAAAGTTACACCACCCGTTGAAAATTATAAGCCTGTGAAGAGCCAATGGAAGCCTCCACGTGCCTCATCAACACAACTTCAAAGGTAAAATATGAAGGCATGTCCCCAAATGAATGCAGGCTCTCCATCGTTGTCCGAGCCTGAGAAAGTTACACCAACCATTGAAAATTCTAAGTATGGGAAGAGCTAGCAGAAGCCTCCATGTGCCTCATTAGCACAACTTCAAAGGTAAAATCCAAAGGTAGGTCCCCAAACGAGCGTAGGCTCTCCACATTTTCAGAGCCTGAGAAAGTTACACTGGTTGTTGAAAAGTCTAATCATGGGAAGAACTAGCGGAACCCTCCATGTGCCTCATCAGCGCAACTTCAAAGGTAAAATCCAAAGGCAGGTCCCCAAACGAGCGCAATCCCTCCACATGTCTAGGTTCCAACAATGAAAGATTAATCTTGAAGCCCACCAAGAATTTGAAATACTTAAATCTTTTAAAATATTGTGAGAGCCCACGTGGAATGCCCGACCCTGACCCTCAGATGATCATAACTTTCGGCTAGATATCTTTAAATTAGAGGGGATAAGTACTTAAAAACTAAAATTATAGTCTACCATTTTTTGAGGTTGTCAAGATTCTCATCTACCACCATAATGAAGTATGGGCTTCCTTTCTTTCCCAACAAAGAAAAACACATGGAGGCATGGGTTTTTTACAATGGAACCCTCATTGTTGCAGGAAAATTCAATGCTCTTTTGGGGTGGTTGAGATAGGATTTGATTTCTTCTCTCCTTTCTCTCTAATATTCTTCATATATATTGTAAGGAGGGGAATTTTTCTAGTGGTTGGAAATTTTGGCTTTGCACCCTCCCTCCTTCTCTTTGTGTCAATGATCTTGTGGTGTTCAAACCTCCCATCAAAATTGTAATGAAATTTTTTCCTCTTGGCCATTGTAATGGACTGTATCAAATCTTTAGAGCAATAAAAATAAGTCTGTGGATGATTTCAAGCCCCTCTCTTATGTTCATTGCATCTTCCTGATCTCTCTTTTCAATTTTGGTTATATGTGCATGGATATTGTATCACATTTTTAATGGTCTGTGTTTATTGGCAAAGAAAGTGTTCAACATTCCTTTGGTGCATCACCTTTATTAGTTTAGGTTTATATTCTTGCATCTCCTTAACTCTGTCTCCTTGGCAAGTTAGAGTAGGTTGTAGATTTTATCCTCTGTAAATCGTATTTGTGCACCTAAATAGAGGAATAGGAACCGGCCTTCATCAGGAGATATTTCCCGATTGCAAATTCTCACACTTTGGGAAAAGCTCCATGTTATGCAATCACACTGATAGTCTCAACCCATCGAGTTTCAGACATTTAGGGGTGTTGTGATTCGCCATCAACACAAACAATATCTACCAATGAAACTACAAATAAGCATGTAAAATAGGGATTATAGAATAACTTACCTTGTAATTTAATATCTAGGTTGATTTCGGGCTAGTGAATGATCTAGAAATTTAGATTCTATACTTTTTGTCTGAAAGTGGGATATGATTTTTATTAAGATAGAACCACCCAGGGAGGGACATAACCTCCTAGGTGTTGATGACTGATATCTGCATTAGTGTATTAAAAATTGCTTCACTCATGTATCTTTTTGGGTCACTCAATGTAAACTTACCTTTCCTGTATGTCACATCATATTCACTTCAATATTAAAGTATCATGCTTATACCTCCAAAACAAACCTTAACTAGTTACACAATACTAGTGTAAACATTAGATAAATTAATAATGTAAATACAATATTCTAAGTGACCTCGATGGTCACTGAAGTGTGATATTCACCAAGCATAACACTATATTTTAGACTCAATGTAGTTTTTTTTTTGTGTGATTTTAATAGTGTACCTTGAACCTAGGTTTCTCTTATTCTAGTCACACCAAGATAGACAGCTATAACTACTTTAACCCAGAGATAAATATGTGGGATGTAATTTAGATTAAACATTCATATGAATTTTAGTATGAATTAAAAAATGCAATCCTTAATGTAGTAGTAGACAAATACAAAGTATTAGCTCCTTGTAGGTGTATGTGCCTCTTTGAATGCTTGCCCCCAATAGAGTTAAGTTATATATATGTATAATTTAATTCAAATATAAAGTATTAGCTCCTTGTAGGTGTATGTGCCTCTTTGAATGCTTGCCCCCAATAGAATTAAGTTATATATATATATATATATATATATATATATATATATATATATATATATATATATATATATATATATATATATATATATATTCCTTCACTTAAGTTTTCGTCATCAACAAATAATAAGGCCAAACAAAGCTAGTAAGTGATATTTGAAAGATATAACATTGAAAAATTAGGAAAGGGATGAAAGAGGACATAAGCACCCAAGGGAGACAAAAACTCCCAAGTGCAGATATCCCTAAAGGGCATACTATTCTAGAGTGTTCAAAAGGTATAACAGTCTTGAATGAATTTTTAGTTAGGCGTCAGATAATATGAAAAAAAGTGTGTGAGTCTAAAAAAGTACGTGATAAGGATAATAAATATATAAGCAATGTAAAATAAAAACATATGTTGTTAATGGCTAGTTTCTTGCATAACAACCATGTATATAAATAAAATATTTAAAGGTTATATGTAATTAGTAAGTTCATGATATATTGAATACACAAACCAAATATCATCCTTATAATTCTTTCCTTTAAATAATATAATTAGACATTTATTATCTAATGTGATGTCATTCTATTTTTTAAAGCATGAGACATAATAGAGAAAAGGATGCTTTTAATATTTCAATCCTAACTTATGTATGATTTCTCTTTAAACTATATTTTCATAGCTTCCACCATAAATGATAATGTTATATACCTTTCGTCCAAATTCACACCTTGCTAAAAAAAATTCCATGACCATGACTTACCACCTTCAAAGTGATCATTTTTTAGGGTGATCAGTTTTGTTCTCATCATGATCTTCTTTCCCACATTTTTTTGTAACAAATGTTTCTTGTTCTTCATTTGCATCCTTGATAAAATTTATTCTAGGAAGGTGATTTATTCTCTTCTCTAGTGCACAATATTGTCTACATTCAAAATTCCATATGTTGTTTTTTCACCAAACCTATAGAAAATAAAAGTTATTGATGGGAAATCCCTGTCCTCTTTGACTTTCCATAAACTTTTGTTCCCATAGTTTATGCCTCTCTTAGTCTTTCTTCCTCTTTGTTTCTTTTGAAAGTATTCCATATTATCCACTTATTAGTGATGGGATGTTTCTCCTCTTTTTTCATTCTATTGATTGTATCTATGTATTAGTTAGCTATGTAAAGAGAATTGAAACCAACACCTTAGTAGTTTCAAAACATGAACTAACTACACAAATATCATCATGGTAAGAGCTAAACAAGACTAAATACCAACATTATGCATTAAAACTTGAAATACAAATCAAACTAACATGCTAAGCATTTGAATCTATACTCTTTAGATCACCAAAAACACTAAATGAACCTAGGTAGATCCATGGAAATCAAAGTTGATTGTTTAATCTTCAAGGGTTTGGGAGTGGAGGATCATCAAAGTATGGCTACAAGACCATTTTGATTATATCCATATGACCCAAAATCTTGGTTGGATGAAATGCAAGAATGAGGCTATTAGCTCAAATGAAATATGCTCTAAGATAAAATCCCTATAAATTAGCTATAATCATGAAAGGCGTAAGAAGAAAGGTAGGAGGAGGGATCCTTATATATTCCAATAGCTAAAATAATCTCTACATCCCTTTACATCTAGGATAATAGGGAGGTTGGGTTACTTGTGGACAAGGGAGGTTTAGAATGGGTTGAGTCAACCTTAGGTGATTTTATTTTGTCCTTTAGTGACTCATGTGGTTTGAGGGGATTTATTAATTAACGTAAGTGATTAATTAATAGGTGTGCAAACTTATAGAAGCTTTGTAGATGAATAGTTAGTATGATTTATGTTATGAAATGGTTTTAATCAAATAAATGATGATTTATTGATTAAATAGAAGAGAGAATTAATTAATTAAGAATAATTAATTAATCTAGATAGAAAGGGGTATTAATTATTTAGAAATAATTAATTAATAATGTAGATAGAAAGGGGAGCTTAATTAATTAGAAATAATTAATTAATCTAGATAGAAAGGGAAGCTGATTAACAGAAGGTTATTAATTGGTGTCATTGTTAGATAGAAGAGTTAATTAATTAACGCAATGTAATTAATTAATGATGATAGCAGATAAAATGTATGATATTGACGATATGTTGTCAATTTGTGGGAAAGGGTATAATGAACATAATTTAAGTATTTATATTACTCGAGCTAAATGATAGGTGTCTACATTTGTCCCTCTTTGAGGTGGCATAAGTGAGGCCACTTCAAAGATAGTAGATAGATAAAATTTTAAAGGCATAGAAGAAAAATTAGTAGAAGTGAGAGATACCCCCTCGATTGTCAATGGGGTGATGAGAGAAGGCGATCAATGATCGAAAAAGGTGAGAGAAATGGATAGAAGAATGGGTAGGGGAAGGATTCCCCAAGAGAATTAGAAGAATAGTGTTGATAGGAGGGTGATGTAGAAGAAATATAGAGAAGTAGAGAGAAGAAATAGCTTTCATCCCTTACATTGGCAACAACCTCAGTGTCATCATATCGCCAAAGTTCTAAGTCATCTGTTCTTATTAAAAATATAAGAATACAACAAAATTAGAATGACATGAAAAGCCATAGTACGAATAATTGTCCATTTCTGAAAACACCAACTCAATGTAACATATGTAAAATAATACAATCTGAGAAGGAAACAAGCTCATTTAACAGGGAAAACAAGTACAAACACACATATTCCAACCAACAACGGTCAAGACAATTGTACAAATGTTTATTTATCAAGATGAAGATCCCCAAATGTTCATGATTGATGAAAAGGGTTAAAAATGGTTCCCCTAGCAAGGATACATAAAAGAGTAGATGATAAAGGATGCCTAGGTCTAATGATAAAGCATTCGTGCACAACGAAACAATATAAGAAACTAGATGTGCCCGAAAGTACTGAAAAAGTAAGAAGGATAGATTTGTAAATGGTTGTAAATTGTGTTGAGTTGTGAAGCTTAATTACTTCATTTTAGCACGCAATTGGAACTTGCTGGAAAATACAGCAATCGACATTGGTTAAGGTCAGACTGGCATCGGTCAGGGCAGACCGACATCAGTCAGGAAAGTAAGGAACCAACAGCAGTTATGCAGAACATGGGCGTCGATTACCTATGCGATGAAGTTTTAATTAACTCTTGGGAATTATATCTATTTTTACCATTAAAATAAATTTATTAATTGTAATTTCATGGCTAAGTGCCCGAAGTCTATAAACGACTATATAAGCATAAAAATATAAGGTTTAGATGTAACTATATGGATCATAATTAGAAGATAATTATGTGAGAGAGAATTCTTGGTGAAGAAGAAAAAGATTGATGGAAAGAAAGTACTAAACATTTGAGAGGTGGGGAAGACTGTAAATATTCATTGTATATCTTGTCAAAGCTTTGGATAATAGATTGGCTTGTTTCTTGGTGGACGTAGCCCACACTGGGTTGAACCATGTTAAATCTGGTGTTGATTTATGTCTCTTGTTTTGTCTATTTCTTCTACTAGAATATTTGATTTTATATGCATGTATGCTTAGATCTGATATATTATTTGTACAACCGGTGTGGTAATCCCAACAACTGGTATCAGAGATTTGTTTGAGGGTTTTGTGTGTTGACATATTTACTCAAAGATGGTTTTCTAATTGAGTGGGAGCTACAAAAATGGCATAAGAAAACAAATAAAAGGTAGAGAAGTTTGAAAACCGAATTTATCAATTTTGAAAGATGCAGATTGAAGATTATTTGTATCAAAGAGATTTGTACTTACCGTTGGATGAGAAGTCTAGATCTATGAAGATTACTGATGAAGAATGGAATATTCTTGATAGAAATGTCTTTAGGATCTATAATATTGAATGCCTTATAGCATCCATGGCTTCCAATATTATAGAAGCGGCTTCTACGGTAGACTTAATGAAATCTCTTGCTAGTTTATATGAAAAACCTATTGCTTCAAATAAATTTTATTTGATGAAGAAACTATTTAGTTCTAAGATGCATGAAGGTTAATCTTCCTCTAATCATTTGAATGATTTCTGATCTATTATAAATTAGTTAAAATCGGTTGCAATATTGTTTGATGATGAAGTAAATGTACTTTTATTCTTATGTTCTTTGCCTGAAAGTTGGTATAACTTGGTTATGGCTATTAGTAATACAACATCTGCTAATAATATTTTGAAGTTTGATGGTGTGATTAGTATAATCTTGAATGAAGAAATTCACAGGAAGAGTACAGAGGAATCATCATCTGGAAATGCTTTGAATGTAGAAAGCAGGGGTAGACAGAAGGTGAGATCCAAGAATAAGGGTAATGGGAAATAAAATTCAAGGAATAGAAAATCTAAATCCAGAAGTAAGGGAATTACTTGTTGGAAATGTGGAAAGAAAGGACATGCAAAGAAATATTGTTCGTCAAAGGATAAACAGAACAACAACCATTAAGGTAAGAAGGTTAAATCTTGCTGCATCAGAGGTAATGCAAGATTCCTTATTATTTTCTTTATATAGTAGAAATTGGATCATGGCTTTAGATTCATGAGTTTTCTTTCCTTCCATGTAACCCCTAATAGGGCTGATTTCAGAATTAATGTCCAGGGCAATTTTTGGGCATGTTTTATTTGGGTGATGATGAACCTTGCAGTAATTAACTAGTCAAGGGCAAGCCTCATCTAAAATGGTAGAATGGAAATATATGGGTATGAATATGTGATGCATGTGCCAACCTCAGAAGGAATCTTATTTTTGCAGGGAAACTAGGTAAATCTGGTTGCATGGTTTGTACTTTTAGCAGAGACTCTTAAAAGTCACAGGTTTATTTTTTTGTGGCAATAGGTAAGAAGGTAGGACATTATATCTTCTACCTCTATTACGGATTTCATTTCTTTCTACATTATCTACTTCAGATTCAGATGCATGCATGTGGCATAATCGGTTTTGGGTCATATGAGTCAAAAAGTAATGTAGATCTTAAAGGCTAAGGGTATATCAGCTTGGAAAGATTTAGATCTTTGATTTCTATGAGCAGTTTATATTTTGGAAAAGCAAAAGAGACTGGAGATTTCTCAAGTTGGGAAAAACTAAGAATGAACAAAAATTGGAGATTGTCACTCAGTGTGTGGGACCAGCTCAGGTAGCTTCTCTGGAGGATCCCAGGTGTTATGTTACTTTCATGTGATGCTACAAGAAAGGTGTATGGTTTATTTTATTAAACTTAATCTGATTTTTTAAGACTTTTAAAAGATTGAAAGACCTTGTTGGAGGATGAATCAAAATCTAAGTTAAGTGCCTTAGATAGATCTGAAAATGTGGTGAAACTGAGCAAGGATTTCAATGATTATGTTCAGTGAATGTGATACGTAGAGAAAGAATGGTTCCAAGAAACCACAAGAGAAATGGTGTGTTAGAAATAATGACATGAAATCATGGAACGTTAAGAATCATGAGGATACATTTCTCTAGATTGCCCTTGCAGGTTTTTAGGCAGAAGTAGTTGAAAAACATTTATAATTTTGATTAACGTGGCCCCTTCAAGTTCACTAGATGGAGGAATACCAGAGAAGCATGGACCAGAAAAGAGTAGATCTTATTTCCTAAAGTTTTTTGTTAGAGCTTTTGTACATGTGATAAGGAAAATAGGAAAGGAAGTTGGATGTATCCAAGAGAAGTAATTCTTGGTTATGGATATGGTGATTTTTGTTTCTATTTTTGGGATTTGAGATTCTAAAAAATTATTAGGAGTCGTGATATTGAATGGATTGATGAAAAGAGAATGTACAGGGTTAAAATTTTGGTACCGCAAAGGATAGAAATTGAGAAAGTTTTATTGGATGAAAATGAACATCTCAGGTTTAAAAAAGAAACACCTAAAGAAATATATAGTAATCGTGGTCGGTAGTCCGTGCCGCCATCGGTCAGATGAACTCCAAGGTTAGAGAAGATCAACCTAGCACGGTTAGTAAAATGGTGGTGGTTGAGGTACCGTCGTCGTTCACTGTCAGAAGTTGATACTACTGTTTAAGGAGGCTTAGATAGAGCTCTGGTACCCCCCAAACTCTCCTGTAGAAGGTCACAAGGGTAAGGTAAAATTTCAGAAATTTTACACCTTCTCTATTTTTTTTATTATTGACTGATTAGTGGTGAACCAAGAGCTTGAAGAAGTAATGTAGGATAAGACTGACATTCAGTGGGAGCATTGAGGATGAGGATATGTCAATACTTAGAAACAGAACCAGACTTGAGATTGGTTAAGTTTGCCAACAATGTAGAGAACAATTGTAGAACAAGTAGATTTTAACATGATTAAGGAAGAAGAGGGTGGACAGAAAAGGTACAAGCCAATGCTTTGTATAAGGGATTTGCATAGAAATAAAGCAGGTAATTGCTTTGTGAAATATTTCTCCTGTTGTGAAGATACTTCCATTTATTACTATATTGAGTTTAGTTGCAGTAAAGATTTTCATTTTAGAGCAACTAGATGTGAGGATGACTTTCCTTCATAGTGATTTGGATGAAGAGATTTAATATGCAGCAACCACTTGGTATGAAGTCCAGGGTAAGGAGAAATTAGTGTGCAGGAATTAAAAAGAGCCTATATGGGATCAGCAATCTCAAGGCATGACACCTTAGGGTTGATTATTTTATGCATGAGCATTGTACTTGAGAGAAAAAAAAAAAAAAATGGGAATAATGAACCATTTTTGTTTATTTCAAGAGCTTGAAAAGGGAGCTATATATTTGTTACTGTATGTGGATGATATGCTTATTGTAGGATCTATAATGCCAGGACATTGGTGAGCTTAGAGAAAGCTAGCTCACACATTTTCTATGAATAATTTAGGAGCTGAAAAATAATCCTTGGCATGCAAATAACATAGAGACAGGAAACAGATGTTGTATTTGTCTCCTGAAAATTATCTCTACACGGTGCTAGAAAGTTCAACATGCAGGATGAGAAAACCTGTTATCACACCTATGGATGGACACTTTAAATGAGTAAAGATCATTGTCCTTCTCACATGAGGAGGGTCAAATACATGACAAACGGTGCCATATGATTAGTATTTAAGAAGTCTCATGTACGCATATGGTTTGTGACCAGACTAGACATTAAACAGGGAGTGGGAGGTGTGATAATTATTGATAATCTAGGTACAGATCATTGGAAAGCAGTCCAATATATACTTAGGTATTTGAAAGGGAAATCTAGCATGTAGTTATGCTATGATGGATTCAGCTATTTCATCATGTGGCTAATGTTGATTATGAATATGGCTTGGGGGGGGGAATTCTGATGGTTAGGAGGAGACTACTGGATCTATTTTCATAGTAGGTGGAACACATTTAACTAAGTTCAAGATTGCAAAGGTTATGGCCTTTGTCTACTATCAATGGAGATATGTTTGTAGCTATAAAGGCTAGCAGGAGATGGATATGATGAGTAGGTATTGGAAGAGTTGGGAAAGGAGTAGGTGATTGTAGAACTTCTAGTTGACATTCAAGTGGCATTCATTTGGAAAAGAACTCAACATTTCTATTCTAGACAAAACACAGGTGCAGTTTAGGTATCACTTCATTGGCATGTATATGAGACTGGACAGTTGAATCTGGAAAAGATTCATGTGAGCAAGAACCCTTCGATATGCTACGAGCCATTAACAAAGGAGAAGTTGGAGCTACAACACTCCCACTTCTGTTGGGTCTTCGAGTTTTGAGACTTGAAGAGGAAGAAGAAAAGACAAGTAAGTTATCCAAGAAATGATTTTTTATAGTGTATGGTGCAGTAATTAAAATCATGTGGGAGATTGTTGATTGTGAAGCTTAATTACAATCATTTATCATCATTGGAACTTGCTAGAAAATATAGTAACAGACATCGGTTAAGGTCAAACTGGCATCGGTCAGGGAAGACCGGCATTTGTTAGGGTAGACTGGCATTGGTCAGGGTAGACCAACATCGGTCACGAAAGTAAGGAATTGACACACGGTTTATGCAGAAGAGGTAGGCTAGAAACAGACGGTCACGCCGAGTACCTATGCGATGAAGTGTTTAAGTACACTCTCAGCGAGATTATATATATTTTTAGACCATAAAATAGAAGTAAGCTTAATGGCACAATTGATGGCTAGGTGCCTAAGTCTCATAAACGACTAAGAAGCCTAAAATTAGGGTTTAGATTGTAAGTGTATGGATCATAATTACAAGATAATTGTTGAGAAGGAATTCTTGGTGAAGAGAAAAAAGCTTGATGGAAAGAAAGTACTGACATCTGAGAGTGTGGAAGATTTAAATCTTCATTGTTATTATCTTAGCAAAGCTTGGGATAATAGATTTGCCTTTTTTCTTGGCGGAGATAGCCCACTGGGTGCACCACGTTAAATTTGGTTCTGTGATTATGTCTCTTGTTTTTGATCTTCTTCTGGTAGAAATTCAATTTTATTGATGTATCTAGATTTGATATATGTCTGTACAACCAGTGTGGTGAATCCGCCAAAAATTGGATGATCCCGTATCATTTGATTTGGAACATGTGAAAATTCCGGCAAGATCTGGACAGTTTATATTTACCATATGCAAGACAGAGTTTTGGCGTTATGGTGATGGTTTACACTAATTTTACAAATTTTACAATTTTTAGGGATTTTGAAAAGTTTCTGACTTTTTTTGGATTTTAAATTGATTTTTAAAATATTTTTTTAGACTTTTGATGGTTTGGATAGAGAAGAAGTTAGAAGATTCAACAAGAATCTCGCAGGAGAAAAAGAAATGCCCCAGGGAGAAGAAAGAAGCAACATGCCATAGTTACTAATAGTGAAATCGATGACAAATATCTTTTGTTGTCTTGTTTTTGAAATATTTTCCATTTTCAGTAACTATGGCCGCATGAATGCCATACCAGAAAATAAGGTGTTCTGTGATAAACTTTGAAATCTAAGAACCTATATATACGTCAAAGAAAGGAATAACATGCACCCAATTAGTGACTGAAATATTTAGAGACGTGATGTGATGATGTGGTATGGCCATAACTGAGGTTTGGGTGAGTTTCCCTATTAAAATCAAGTTCCCCATTTGAAAATGGCCTGGGGTTGTGATAGGTTTGGGCAACGGATTGTGTGGCAATGGAATGAAATTCCATACTTTTTTACATATCAACACACTTCCTCACCTAGGTGCAGTAGTCTA
>JAHRHJ020001715.1:0-18861 GCA_019776745.2 Taxus chinensis
ATGCAATTGCATCCCAGAGCTCAATGAAAGGGGACATAATGGCAAGATCCATAGTTGAACAAATGACAATTGGTACTTTGTACTATCCTTTTTTTATAGTTTGCATTTCATGCAAAATGCAAATGCATCTTCGAAGCCTGCAGAGGAAGGACATGTGGTAGCATATTAAAGGTTTAAAAGGAAAATTCAATTAATATTTTGCATCCTTGCACCTCTACAAGATGCAAGGTTGAGCTCGAGGTCTGACATGTAAGTTCTAGTCAAAGGGACACATGGTGAGATAAGGGAGAAGACAGAGAGATTTACAAATTGTAATTCGTATGTTTGCACCTTTACACTAATGTAAAATGCAAAATTCATTTTCTTTGCCAAGGCCCAGAAGAAGGAACATGTGTCATCATTTCACACCACATAAAAGTAAAAGTAGCTGGTGGGCCCTGTATGCAACTTCAAGATGTGGACCAATAATCAAACGACATGTCACTAAAATTGAATCTGACATAGTAAATTTTTCCATGTGTAATAATCACATTCAAACTTGATTCATAAGATCAATGTCTACAAATATGAAAAAGACAGGAAGATGTCCACCATTAATGAAAATGTGCAAGTTCCCATACTCTAAATTAGAATTTGAAATGTTAAGCATTCTAGAGCCCTAAAACATGAAAAATTTCCTAATTCTTATGAGTTAGTTGTGTGGAAGTATGATTGAAGCAAATAAAGGCGTTTAAAGGATATGGTTGTTTCCGAAACATGAAATTATAGTTTCCTTGGCATATGGGGCCGGGAGAAGAACTCCATTTTGGGGATGTTTGAATGCATAGATGCATGTAGAAATAAAATTGAAAAAGAAGAAGAGGATAAAAAATGGATCTTGACCCATCATAAACATTGTATATTCATAAAATTAAACATGGGATTCTATAGGGGCCCCAACCCATGAAGTATATACAAAACATATATGATATTATAAAAGATATTAAAAATGTTACATCATATTTTAGTTTTTATAAATTCTTTCATAAAAATTGGAAAAGGGTCCATAAATTTATCCTTATGAGCCATTAAATCCATATCGTTAGCTGCATTGAACATAAATTATACATATTCCACCATTTTGAAGGATATCCCCATAGCCATGAGGCCTTGAATGCTCACACGTGGTCCATTGAGAATTTAGGCTAACTCTAATTTCCCTTGAGATAGCTGACATAGTCCAAAAGGTCAACTCCTCCCTTGAGGTATGGATTTTCCCGAGAGGATATTTGTATTTCGGCACTAGAATTGGTATGGACCAATTTGCTGGCTTGTTTTTAGTAATACGACATTTTTTTGGGGGAGGAGGAGTGGAATTCATAGTAGATTTATTGAGGGATGATACCCTCTTCTCCGGCGCATCCAGTCATTGAGCGATTAGAAACTTCTTTCCCTGAGGCTCGTTTGCGAGTTTGAAGTGTGGAAGCTCTTGTTCCAAAACCATGGTAGTAAAGTAAGACTCCGATGTCACATGCATTTCCCATTGATGATAGGATGTAGATGAAGCCAAAATTTTATTTAGAGTGTATGTATGGACATGGTCCTATGGATAAAGAAGATGGTGGAGGAGGACGTTATAAAATGCAAAATGAGGGAATTATCTTGGAAAGTTTATTCATAAAGTCCAATCGCACTAGAACGTGAAAAATGCCCTAATTCTTATGAGTTAGTTGTGTGGAAGTATGATTGAAGAAAATAAAGGTGTTAGAAGGATATGGTTTTTTCTGAAACATGACATTATAATTTCCTTGGAATATGACGATGGACAAAGTACCCTGTTTTGGGGACATTTGAATGCATAGATGCATATAGGAATAAAATTGAAAAAGAAGAAGATGATAAAAAATAGATCTCGACCCACCATAAACATTGTATATGCATAAAAGTAAATAGGGGATTCTATAGGGGCTCCAACACATGGAAGTATATATAAAACATATATGATATTACAAAAAATATTACATCAGATTTTAGTTTTTACAAATTATTGCATAAATATTGGAAGAGGGTCCATAAAATTATCCTTAGGAGCCATGAACTCCCTACCATTAGCTGCGTTGAACATAAATTATACATCTCCTGCCATTCTGAAGGATATCCCCATAGCCATGAGGCCTTGAATGCTCACACATGGTCAATTGAGAATTTAGGCAAACTCTAATTTCCTCTTGAGAGAGCTGACAAAGTCCAAAAGGTCAATTCCTCCCTTGAGGTATGGCTTTTCCCAGGAGGAGCTTTATATTTCAGCACTGGAATCGTTATAGACCCATCTGCTAGCTTGCTTTTAGTAATACAAAAAAAATTTTGAGGGAGGAGGAGTGGAATTCATAGCAGATTTATTGAGGGATGATACCCTCTTCTCCAATGCATCTAGTCATTGAGGGATTAGAAACTTCTTTCCCTGAGACTCGCCTTCAAGTTCGAAGTGTGGAAGCTCCTGTTCCAGCACCATGATAGTAAAGTAAGACTCCGATGTCACAGGTGTTTCCCTTTGATGATAGGATGAAGATGAAGCTAAAATTGCTTTAGAGTGTCTGTATGGACATGGTCCTATGGATAAAGAAGATGGTGGAGGAGGACATTAAAAAATTCAAATAAGGGCATCATCTTATCAAGTTTATTCATAAAGTCCAATCGCACTAGAACGTGAAAAGTGCCCTAATTCTTGTGAGTTAGTTGTGTGGAAGTATGATTGAAGCAAATACAGGTGTTTAAAGGATATGGTTTTTTCCAAAACATGACATTATAGTTTCCTTGACATATGGGGCTGGATGAAGAACCTCATTTTGGGGATGTTTGAATGTATAGATGCATGTAGAAATAAAATTGAAAAAGTAGAAGAGGATAAAAAATGGATCTCGACCCATCATAAACATTGTATATGCATAAAAGTAAATAGGGGATTCTATGCAGGGCCCAACCCATAGAAGTATATACAAAACATATATGATATTACAAAAGATATTAAAAATGTTACATCAAATTTCAGTTTTTACAAATTCTTGCATAAAAATTGGAAAAGGGTCCATAAATTTATCCTTATGAGCCACGAACTCCCTACTATTACCTGTGTTGAACATAAATTATACATCTCCCACCATTCTAAAGGATATCCCCATAGCCATGAGGCATTGAATGCTCACACATGGTTAATTGAAAATTTATGCCAACTCTGATTTCCTCTTGAGAGAGATGACATTGTCCAAAAGGTCAACTCCTCCCTTCAGGTATGGATTTTCTGGGGAGGATATTTGTATTTTGGCACTGGAATTGGGATGGACCCATATGCTAGCTTGCTTTTAGTAATGTGGAATCTTTTTTGGGGGAGAAGTGGAATTCATAGTATATTTATTGAGGGATGATACCCTCTTTTCTAGCACATCCAGTCATTGAGCGATTAGAAACTTATTTCCGTGAGGCTCGCCTATGAGTTTGAAGTGTGGAAGCTCCTGTTCCAACAACATGGAATTAAAGTAAGACTTCGATCTTGCAGGTGTTTCCCCTTGATGACAGGACAAAAATGAAGCTAAAATTTCTTTAGAGTGTTTGTATGGACATGGTCCTATGGATAAAGAAGATGGTGGAGGAGGATGTTAAAAAATGAAAATGAGGGCATCATCTTGGAAAGTTTATTCATAAATGCCAATCGCACTAGAACGTGAAAAATGCCCTAATTCTTGTGAGTTAGTTGTGTGGAAGTATGATTGAAGCAAATAAAGGTGTTTAAAGGATATGGCTGTTTCCGAAACATGACATTATAGTTTCCTTGGCATATGGGGCCGGATGAAGAACCCCATTTTAGCGATGTTTGAATGCATAGTAACATGTAGAAATAAAATTGAAAAAGAAGATGAGGATAAAAAATGGATCTCGACCCATCATAAACATTGTATATGCATAAAAGTAAATAGGGGATTCTATAGGGGTCCCAACCCAGGGAAGTATATACAAAACATATATGATATTACAAAAGATATTAAAAATGTTACATCATATTTCAGTTTTAAAAAATTCTTGCATAAAATTGGAATAGCGTCCATAAATTTATCCTTACAAGACAGGAACTCCCTACTTAGTGTACCCAGATTTCATCCTGAAATCTGTGACTACCCTATCCGAAAAAATTTCGTACTTTTAAAATAATGGGTCATTTTGTGTTTTTATTGTTAGAAAGTTCTTGTATTGTGTCAAGATATTCCCAAAGAGCCATATTAGCCATTTTTGCCAAATACTCCGATGCCCAAAATTGTTATATTCTGTCGTTGGGATTTGTCTGCGGGAAATTTGTATTTAATTATTTTGAGCCCCGTTTGAGGTAATTTGTGCTCCGATTTAACCCTGTTGTGATCGAACATATCATTATTCCTATATACCATAAGGGTTTTAACTAGGAATGAGTTCTGCGCTTTATTTGTGACTTTTGGCAATTTTTTGTGTTTTTGTGTTTTCCCGTTTCATTTTCTGTGAAATTTCTCTAGATCAATTCCTTTGTCCGGTTTGGCCTAATTCTTGGCCTGGAGTAACTGGGGATCACATATGCACGTTGTGCCAGAAGGAAGTCGCCATCGGAGGTCTGGTTCACTGGGAAAAGACGAAGTCGTGCACCAAAAAGCCTCTTCTAGGTTGGCCGCATTTTTGGAAAAAGAAGAATTGAACTGAATCATGGGAAAATTAGAAGCACAGGCATGTGGGAATTTTATACTTGCCTAGCAGGATACTTTTTCCCATAGAAGCAATGCCACTTAAGTGACAATGGGAAAATTAGAGGTAGCAGGCAGATGGGAATTTCTTACTTGCCTTCCAGGGTAAGAATTCCCATTGTGGAATAAAAGAAATATCACTTAAGTAAATCATGGGATTTTATTGCCTGCCTTGTAGGGTAAATAATCCCATTATGAAAGTCAAATGACTTAAGTGAATCATGGGATTTTCAGGGCTGCCTTGCAGGGTAAAAAATCCCATTGTCATGTGTTTCTTAAAAATAGAATTCTTTATGTCAAAAAGTGCGCCCCCTTTAGAGAAGTAAAGGCAACCTTTAAATTGATTAATTTAATTAATTATTCACCTAAAATAGGCGCCCAGGCTTGTGGAAAAGTCAACAAAAGCAAAGGACAAAAGGAAGTTGAAAATAGATTGTTCTTAAAATTAAATAAATTAATTTATTTAATGGCAGCCCCTTCATGTCAAAAAGTGCGCCCCTTTTGGGAGAGAGATAATACTTTTTAAAGTATTAAATGATTAAATTAATTCCTATTTTCAGTGGCTAAGGTCAAAGCATACTGTGAGGCTTGAGTTAAGTGGAAGCAGAAGTCTAAAATTAAATAAATTTATTTTATTTAATGGCAGCCATGAGCATGCACAAAATAGGCGCCCCATTTGAAGAGTGAAGCTCATTAATTAATTAATTAATTGTCAGTAATAGCAAAGGTATTAATTAATTATAGAATCACAAGGGTTATATAAGCAAGGGCTGCCATAAGAATGAATTAATTAATTCACAGGTAAAGAAGTGCAGCCCAGAGGAAAAGTGCGCCCCATTTGAAGAGGATTTTTGTTCAAAAGAAGGTGAAATCAATGCTAAAAGCTTCCAATTTTGGCGTACAGGTTGAAGGAAGTTGATTTGTGTCTGGATAATTGTTTGCATAAGTGATACAGGTGCTCAGGTGAAGTTGGAAAAATTCATGATCGCTTTGCATGTAAATAAAACATCAATTTTTGGGGTAGCAGGCTTGAATAATGCAGATTTTTATGATTAAAATGCATTGTTCATGTTCCGGTTGCCATCTTTGTTTGAATTAATTGTAGGAATTCCTTACAGGTGCTTTACAAAAGAAAATGAGCTTTAATCAATGTCCAATACATTGAATATATCCTCTGAATCTGAAGAATTATCCATATCTGCACCAGTTTTGAAGAATTCCAACTGAATAAGAAGAAAAAGAATTGTTCAGACAAAGATAGACAAATCCATGGCAAAGAGGGATGAAAAAGAAAGCACGACGGAGTCATGCATCACTTCCAAATTTACAAACATAGGAGACACAGATCTAGGTCCAGAACTTCTTTCCGAATTGATTGATAGATCTAGAGTAGGAAAGACTTCACTCATGCATGCAGTTAAAAATAGTGGAATTATTCGAGCTGCAACCTTTCCATACATAGCCCAGTTGCCAGAGTTCATTATGGAGTGTGCTAGGTCTTACCATACTTCATCCATATTAGTGCGAGATGCTACAGGGAAAACAATAATTCGGTTGGACACAAAGTTCATCAATTATTGCTTGAAGATTCTGGCTCGAAAGGTGGTGACTTCCATTAGCATTCAAGATGCCGGCAGCAGGTGGGAGAAGCATAGAGTTGACTGCGTGAACATAATGAACATCAGATACATGAAGAAGCCCAGATCTCCTTCTAAGTTCCCAAGAACTCTTACGCGGTCTAATTTGGTGCAGGAGGTAGATGATATTGCCAAATTGTTATGTAGGATTAATGGCAAGGCGAATGCTCACACTTTCCATACATGGATGTATGCTTTCATCAGGACCATTGAAGTCAACAAGGTTGATTCCATAATCAATTGGTCGGAAATCATTAGCGACAATATTGGTGAGCAACTCCAGAATGTGAAGCATACTTTCAACTTCAAAATGACCTCCTACTTGGTGTACGCTGCAGCTTCACAAGGCATCTTCTCCAAGCTAGATAGATGTGGTGTTCTTTCTAAGGACCCCATTTTTTAGTGCTTATTGTACCTACGTGTAAGAAAGATTTCAAAGTGGTCAATGATGGATTCTTCTACGAATCCATTTGTAGGCTAGACAGGGACTTGAAGGCCAACAGAGTGAGTAAGAAAGCATGGGAAGCTGTATCCAAAATTGGCAGTCTATTCATTTAGTTTGCAGATTTGACATACCTTAGGGTTACTGGCTTTTCTGGAGAATCGGTTAAGCTGCCTAGATATCCAAATGATATATTGATCAGCATGGAGCTAAGCAGATAACTTGTGGAGATACACGACCTTCAATTGAAACGACACAAGTCTATGAGCTTCTCCCAATCACTATGGGACATTATAGCTGCTAGAGCATTCATAAGGCCTAAGGATTGGAAGCGGAAATGTTATCCGAGTATGAGCAAGAGTTCTTTCTGACACGACTGAACTTCGATCCATTTGGAGTAGCCAGGAAGACAATCTCCTAGGAGTACGCACATGTGCCTTCATTAGAGGATTTCTGGATGAAGTGCAAAAGTGAGTACAAGGTTAGAAAGAAGGATTTCAGCAGGCTATCAACACGACAAGTGTTCGACTTTGGACTAGCATGGATACCTGCAGATCTTAAAGATGATGGGAATGTGTTACTTGACACTTACCATCAAATGGGAGGAGATAGAGCTGTACTTCATGATAACATAGGGGCTTCCATACGATTGAAGAAAGGTCTGGCGCTGTTCTGGTGAATACTTCAAACTGGTTGCTGACGAAGGGATACTACCTTGATGAAGCACTGATGAATCAAATCACGGGCAACTTCGGCACAGGAGATTCCCTCAAGAGAAAGCACGAAGGAAAAGCAGTAGAAGGTCTGAGAAGATGAAAGTACACATAAGATCTCAATCAAAGGAGAAGATCACTTCCACGGCTATGCCGTTAGTTTCGACTTCTCCAACACCCAATACTTCACTTACAGTTACACCTCAACAGGGCACTTCCATACCTCCACTGAATCCAGTGACATTCATCTTCTCTCCTCATCCACTCCGTTCAGCACCTATTCCAGAAGAGACGTTGAAGCTGCAGATAGCAGAGTTCGAAAGAGCTTTCTCCTTGGATGATTCAGAAGATGGCAGCCATAACACTGTAGTAGTTTCTGATGGAGAGGAAACAGAGCGGGAGATAGTAGTGCACTCAGCAACTTCTCATTCTCCGAGAAGTAAATTCTCATAATGGTTGGCTTCGCAGTTGGTTCTAGAAGCTAGAGTGGAAATGAACTTGGAGGAACACGACTTGCAACTACTCCAGAGTCTAGGTAGAAAAGACAGAAGACCTAAAGTTGCTAAGGTAACTTCAAGGTTGATCATCGAGGAGTCGGGGTAGAAGTTTGTTGAGATGTTAGTTCCGGCGAAAGGAAAGGAGGAGGATGAGCTCACGGTAGAAGATGTAACAATAACCAGAGTACCCCTCGGTCAAGCCACCACAGAAGGATTGAAGCAAGACACGCAGACATTGATAGATGCTCTATTCCTTAGGCTTGACAAAGAAAAGGTAGAGAAAGATGAACTTTAGAAGCAAGCATCTCAGTTGTGCGAGATCATAGCCAAGGTTGCTAAACCTTCCACTAAGCACATTTCAGAGCAGGTGAGTGATAGTCTTATACAGGAGATGGAGGATGCAAGCAAGCAGGTGAACACTATTACCAAATGGAAGAATCTGATTATTCGTCAAGCTTATGTATAACTTGGAGAGGTGTCAGCTCACCTAAAGGTTATGAATGATGCAACAAATCAGCTGAAGCAACTGGCGACGAGCATAGTAGATATGAAAACAGTTGCTGAGAGTAACATGAGTACTTTGGCTGAAATCAACAAGTGTCCAAGAGAAGTATTGGTTGCGAAGCAGATTGTACCGGATGGATCAGTTGAGAAGGGGAAGCAGCTAGAGTTTGCAGTATCTTTCCATTTGGATATCTGCAGAGTTTAGTACATGTTGGAAGCGTGACAAGTATATCCAGTATTAGAACAAAAAGAAGACATAAATGTTACAGCTGGCGTGACTTCTTCTTCTATTCTTTCTTCTTCTATTTTCCACGTTCCCGAATGAAATTGTAAAACTTTAAAGTTATTGGTTTTGAAACCATTACTTAAAGTTATGTGGAACAATTCTATTAGTTAAGTGATACATGTGTCACTTAAGGAGTAGTTAGTGGAGAATGACTGTCAAATGTCGTCTTTACTTGTTGTTTATGTTTCAGTTCAGTTGAGTTTCCCATTTGTACTTTCCCTTCTACATTCTATAAGTAGAAAAAGAACCTCTGGGTTAATGATCAGAATTTGTAAGCAACATCCTTGTGTTCCAGACTTTATGCTGGAACCCTTGAGAGCCACTTGAAGCAAAGGAATATACAGGAGCAGATTTCCAGAGAACTTTCTGTCATGGTGTATTGTGTTTCTAACTTTTTATCTTAGATCTTTTAATAAAATTTGTGTTATTTTAGATCTAGATTTAGAGTTGCCTTTTCTTATAATTCTGTGTTTATATCTATTGGTTTCTTCTATGTGCATGCAATCAGCTCTGCTATCTATTAATTGGGTTGCACATCTCCCCCATTTCTTCTCTGTGTTTATATAATTCCCTTCTTCTATAAATATTTTCTTTCTTTAAACAACTACTTACTTGTTGCAGAACTGTACAACTATGGTTCATGAGCTGAACAGTTAAAGTAAAACCCCATATAGATACTAGCATACTTTAATTGACAAATCTGACATGGGAGCCTCACCGGTAAATGAAGGAGATTTATCCCATGACTGCCTAGGTTTTATGCTATGCATAAAATCTAGCCAACATTGGGAAAGATAACAACAACTTGAGGACTACATTTGGGCTACCATTATTCACTACATAAGCTAAGGGAAGATTCCAAATTCTATAATTGACACATTATCTGTAGGGGAAAAGTAGTTGTAGCTCCAAATTATCTATTGGCACAACTTATACAAGGGCAACCTAGCTTCACAGGACATGATATCTATCACACACAAACAAGAACTACAGTTATGTGGCTAAAATGTAGTGCAACACTCAGTGATAATCACATATGCCACTTACCACCAAGGTCAGTCTGACTCAAGTCTTTGCATATTTTATTTAGTCTAATGTATGCTTGAGTCTTATGGAGGTAATCTATGGATGATTATCTTTCTCCTAACACATCTACTTCATAGAACCCTACTCTGACTCAACCTTGGTTACCATCAAGGCAAAGTCAAGGTGACATATTCAGAAATTGTGAAGAATCATATCTGTACCCAGTTCCATACACACTATCATTAAAAATTCAATACTTCTATATTGCCTGGGTAATCTTGTGGCGCTTGATGGGAAAAGATGTCTAGATGAATCCAAAAATGCCTCAAAGTATCTATCTTGAGATGAGTTATGTTCCTATGTAGATAGAAGACACAATGGAGAAGTCATGTATTGACCTTAATATTTCCATCTAATCTAACCTAGCATCATATTTAGCAATTCCAGATATCCTTAAAATCTAACCACATTGCATTATCATGTGTTAGGTGCACTTGAGGTATTATTATCAGAGTTTTGATATTGTGTGTTCCAAAAACCATTCTGATAAAATTGTCATCCTCTTGAGGTCAAATATCTAGTTCTTGACAAAAAAAAGATTAGCAAACTCCAACAGAAGACAACATGTCGAATTCTTTTCCTTATTTCTCTTGATCTGAGGTTATGTAAGCTAGTTCTTCTTGAAAGATATTATGGATTCCCATCTGTTGTCTAAAAATTCCCAAGCAATCATTCAAGATATGGTTATACTCACCCGTTAATTATTTAAAAGTCCACACTTTTGAATAATCACTGGTCTAGTGATGACTATTGAATGTGTGTAACACTCCATTGACCTTCCATTACAACCTTCAGTTATCTCCTACAGCCCCCCCTCCTGGTTTACACAACTAAAGGAGGATCGTTACCTAATTTTTTGGTATGAGATCTCCTAAACCTAACCTTACTATGATATCGATACCCATGTGAGGACAATTAAATTTTTTTGTATATGCCCAAATAGTTGATTGTCGGGTACTTCATATCACTCTATTTAGTTATTTTCCATTCAAGGTTATTACACCTCTGAAATAATTCAAATACACTAGATGGAAATCCCAACTAACATACTCATACTCATTGAGAGTGCACACATGATGGTGACAGGGCTTTCCACATAACATAAGAATAGTTTTTAAAAATACTAATATTCTCAAGCTCCTCTTATGGTCTAGGTTGTTCCATCCTGTAGCATATCAAGATGACATGGATATTTTTAGTTTGAATGACATTTCTTTTCATTTTGCAACTAAGGGACTTTGTCCTCCCGTTTTGGATAAGATTAAAGGTTTCTTGGAGGTATCATGGGTATATTCCCATCGTCAGTTAAATTTTTTATAATAATGAATGCCTCTCTTCATTACTAGGGTGTGTCTTTACGCACTCTTTTGGGGGTAAAAAATCTACTCTGGGTGAAATTCTAGGGTAATGTATATTTACTCTTCTGGGTTGGTTTCTATAAAATTTTTGAATTCATTGTGACAACAAAATTCATTTGGGGTTTATGCTAAGATTGGTTGACAATTGTACAACCATTAGCAACCCTTGATAAGAGCATGTATATGATCTTCCTTGTCTCCTTTTACAAATGAACACACTATGATCAAACTGCCATGTAATTTTATTTTTGATGTTTTTTCTTTGTAATTAGATCTAATATTTAAATAAATGTTGGTTTTCCTTTGTAATTATGTGTTAAATCATCTCTAAATTACCTACAGAAAATGAGTCTGCAATTGATATGTTTGATTGGGAATTCAATCCTAATGGCATTTTATGGTGTTACCTTACATTATTTCTCTTCAGTTGTAAACTCACTATGTGTAATAACTCATGAATAGAATACTTGTTTTCATAAGGTGTCTTTTGCATTTTAGTTCTAGTGATCTGCTCCAAATCCACTAGAGACTGTTAAGTGCAAATAGGTTCGTGGTAATGTTGACTTCAAGGATTATACATTGTTTTCTCTGCTGATGATGTTCCATGATACTAAACAACCATTTTGGAGCTTCTGATGAAATACTCTTACATTGGTTTGGATCTGAATAGCTCATAAATGGTCAACATCAAGATGGTTATTTGCATCCTTTCTCGAATTACTAAGTGTAGCTGCCCTTTCATACTCATGATGGTAGCAAATAGTAAGTAGCAAGAGAAGGAGTCTAAAATGCTACACATAAAGGTAGTTACCATTTTTATGGTTCATAAGTCATAATGGAGCTCACAAAAACCATGATTGAGTCTATCCACTCACTTTTACAAGGGTACTATTAATCACACCAAATAAACCACCTACATATTGGTAAACAAATCCTATACTAGTGGCTTTCTTTTGATAAATTCAAATTTTTGCACATTATAGCATTAATGAAGAGAAACCTCATTGTTTAACATGTAGACCTCTATCGATCCTACATGGACTATCGCGAATGACTCATATGCAAGACAACCCGAGGGACCTCTAAAACACAAAAGGGCTGATGACAAAAACCCTACATTAGACATCAGTACCTGATTCCCAACTGCATAGAAAGTGCTTGTGAATTGATGAAGGATTTACTTCTTCTTTCTTGTTGCTCTCATAATTGACATATTTATGGTACATGAGCATGTTTTATACGTAGGTCTTGAGTTGTACTTTGACCCTAGCCACTTCTCCAGATTACATTGGCATCATCATTGGATAGATTATATTATTATTGTAGCCATTGATATATTATAATTGATAATTGGTGATACTTGATCTATTGATGATGCCTTTCATGAGAATTACTATTTGTAATGATTCGTTTCCTAACTTGACGCAACCTAATTTAACATGTAGTGGAATTCATATAAGCGACCTGGTACACCTTTTACTAATGAAGACTACTGTCACATTGAGAATGTATGACTTACACAATTTCGAGATTCTTTCTATTTCAACTATGCACTCAACATATTTTTCATATTCATGCATCAAATCCAAGCCTCGTCACTCTATGACTAAGTTGAATCTTTGGATCACATGATGATTCATGCATTTGAGTACTTACATCACGCCTCATGCAGTATGTCTTTTATATGCATCATTACTAAGAAAGAAAACTAGGCATTAAAAATTTACTGTATTTTGCTTTTACATTGATTTATCCTTTTTATAATTCTATTATTTACTTTTATGGAATTACCACATTACTTTTAGACATTGGATAACATGTGACCAAACTCTGTACTTTCTATTTTATCCTCCAAGCATTCCAAAACAAAATACTCCCCATTAGGGACAGGATTGTCCAGGTGCTACTGTCCCCTTTGGGCACTTATGTCCTTTTCCCTCCTTTTCTCAAATTTGAAATGCCACATCATTTGTTATCTTTAAATTTTTCCTACTTTGGTTTGGCCTTTTAGTTGTTAATTAGGAATTCAAACAAGGGAATAATATAAATACACAATTATGTTTTCAAAATAAGGGAACAAGCAATAGGTATTACAAATTATCACCTACTATTGCATTCAAAGGCAGACAAGCATTGAAAGGCATCCATATAACACTCATACACAGGACAAGAGCTGCAATCACTTCTGCATACAAACATATGAGGGGAAGTCTATCTATTCCATCCCACACATTCTAGATCTAGCCCGTTATCACCGTGAAAATTGCATAAGGGAATCCTAGGACATAATTTCTACACACACACAAGAAATACATGGATTTTGAGAGTAGTGCAACACTCATTAATAAGTTCACTCTTTGGGTGACTGACGGGGTTTGTCTGACTCCCCATTACGTATTTTCCTTTTCAGGTTGATGTGGTTTGTGGGTATGTGTAGGTGAAAATTATATCTTTCAGGTTATAGGCATCTTGGTGATCAAGTAGTGAATCTCAAGTGATGGACATGGATTAATAGAGAACCTCTTCCGACCAAAGGATAGTAGCATCTAAGATTCATTTGGTCACCATTTCCCAGATCCAATCACCCAAATTCCAAGAACTCCACCCTCCTAAGGAAACCCATATCCTACATCATCCTAAGTCTTCAAACCTATAGTGAGCAATTTACAACACGTTTAAAATATCACTACTAGCTCAATCCTGTTTAATCGAAAATAAACGTCTCTCTATTTCCCTACTGACTTAGAGTTTTAATTATTTGTTTCTTATTTGCTTGGGGGTTATTGTATATTAATCATTAGGTAAAATATAATTCTCTATAAATGATTTAATTATATTTTTATTAAAATTATTGGTGAACTACTATCTCTAATAAGATTCCATTCCTTTATAAACACAACCTCCTAGTTATACCCTTCCCCTTACCTTATTGGTTAACGTTTCTGTCTTGACTACCCATAATTTCACCTGCCTATTACTTATCAAAACGGAAAGTTTCTCTTAAAGAACTCAATACATAGATTATTATATCAGGACCTATAACTTTAAAATCTAGTAGCTTGCCACAAGCCCCCCGTACTCCTACACAGTCCTCTCCATCTCTTGATTTATCACATCTCCTTAACACCCTTTTACACAAATGTCATATTTCTCATCCACTACCTTATAACTCCATATACGAAGCTTCCCACCATTAAGGCCATAGCGACCCTAGAGATCATCTTCAATCTTTTCATTGTGGAATGTCTTAACTTGTGGATGAGATACATTACTAGCTAAGTTTCCTGAAGTTTGCAAGATTGCTATGCGTTTAGTTCGATGATCACCTATTCACTGAGAAATTATTTACACATTATTTTCTTTTTGTCTGATTTATTCTCACTTTCTATCAATATCGACACTAATATATTTATGCATAACGTTATCAAATTTCAAACAAAAATTCTAACAAAGCACCAACAGACTATGTTACGTTATAAGAACAACTTCCTAAGATTACTGACGTAATAGCTGATTCTGAATAACAAGATTTGTTTATTCAAAGTCTCTTACCTCCACTTCAAGAGATGTTTTATTTTGAGACATCTCCTTCTTTTTATTAACTATAACCATACACTCAAATTAGCGAAGGAAAAAGTTTATGAAGGGGAAAACTCAAAATCATGATTTACCTCATCCTTATTCTAATTATTTCAGCTAAATCGAATTCAAAGTATCTCTAAGTCCGTTGAAGTAACGACACTTTCCAAGGTTGTTTATCCATATACCACACTTTAAGTACGTCGTACGACATGTAATTACTAAGTTAACTTAAACTCGTGATCCTATTACCTAGCTATCGAAAATCTTATTACTCTTTCACCGCCAACTCAATCTAGATCTTCTCACGCACATGGCCACCCAACTACAATGAAAATATATGTTGTGAATTACCATCAATGCACTTGCGGCATCCCATTGATTCACTGATAAAATTAGACACATAATTCAAGATCTTATTGATAGAAAATCATTGATCTTATTGTGACATCTACCTCCAATCCAGCTAATGATAATCAAAAGCTAAAAATTTCAAAGACCCTTTAAAAAACCTGACAAGAAACCCTTTAGATTTTTAAAAATCTACTTATTTTGTTGTGCCTCCTCCTTTCATCGAGGCCTCTTTATTTCCTTGTGGCTCTATGATGTACTACCACTAGTTATCACATGCTTAGATTTTATTATCACATTACCTTTTTTCCATTCATAACATATAATACTTCTTCACACACCATTTCCTCCCCCCTTTTTTCTTCGGGGGCTAAGAAAAGATATGGTATATACAGTTGGATTTTACCACTTGCATGATCTATTGTATATGTTATAGCGATTAAATGCATGACTTTATTAATCACATTCCATATAATTAATCTTATGGTAGTGTAATCTTGCCATCATAGTTGGGTCTAGTACCAATTTATACCATTCCAGTTATTGGTGCGTAACATGTTATTAGGTTTTCCTTCGCTCCACGCCCATTACGGATATTCCTTGCATGCATTCACTCATGTCTCAAATTCCTCCATAAAAAACAAGTGTAACCATCAAAGGTAATCCACCGCACACATCATGGCCTTGAGCCACTCATGATGATCTTTCTACATCGGCCAGACATTTCATATCTCTATAGTCACAGCTTGATCCACTCACGAAAATACCTCCTATTAATATGTGCCTCTTGTGCTTCCTAAGTCCAAAAAAGTTTTGCCCTAGCTCTCCTATTTGCACACATGGACATACATCATGACCTTGTCAACCATATCAGCCTCTAGTTACCTTGTCAACCGAAGGTCCCCTCTGGGAACCCCTTATCATAGATGTCTCCCTTTTTATTCACATTGGTTCATCACTGCCATAGGTTACCATCCTATGCCACCGAACTTGATCATCATCACATACCATTATCTCTCTTATATCATGTAGGATACTATTATCGACAAAAAAATGACCAGCAACTAATCAACTGTACCACATAAAAGGTTAGACCAAAATCAAACCAAATTAATCATATAAGAAAAATTAGAGATAATCTAAGTGTAGGGTAGTTTATATCTTAAGTCATTTATAGAAAACCAAACCTAAGTTATGGGAAAAATCCTTTAATTAAATCAGAAAGAGAAAATAATATACAAACAAAATAAGAAAGCTAATAAAAACACAAAGGAACAAAACCGCAATTTGCATGTGATCAAACCTATCAAAAAAGTGATATCTATGAACTAGAGACCTCTTGGAGAGAAGAAAGCAGCTGGCAAACATCCGTCATACATCTATTGGATTAGTTACATAAATGAGTGCTTGCAGAATAACTGAAATAAATCTTGTTTAACTCCCAATCAATTATTATTATCCTTTGCTCTAGATTTCTTATAATGTAGAGAATGAAAACCTTAATAAATATACTCTTTTATTTCAAATTTATGATTTATAATAGCAAAAGGCAAAGTAGTAAATACCAAAAAATATCACACCATGTACACAATAAGACAAGTTCATAAGAGACAACATAGTTGTTTATATTAAAATGATAAATGGATTTACTAATGGAAGTACAAATCACTGAAATCACTCTGATCAAGATTGACAAATAAAAACAGCCAAAAATGGGCATAAATATAACCCAAAATGACTGAGAAATCCAAGTAAAAAGGCGTATAAGGCCTTGGATATGCAAAATAAATTTACAATCAGTGAAAGATTAGACACAGAAAATCAACCTTTAGGCTAATCAGACTATAATAATCCATATAACTTGATGAGACCGACTGTATCAAATGTTTTCCACTTAGATCATCAAATTTTAGGTCATCAAAATTTGAATCAAAGCTCATCCGAATATTTTCACAGAAAAAATAAGAATTGAAATGCACTTACTAATCTGTAAAACTTAGTCGGTGTTCCTCCTCTAAAATGAGCCCTTCATCTTCTTTTATGGCTTCTTCTCCCCATAAGACAATTATAACCGACCTCTTAATAAAAATAATGACATTATAGAAGAGGAGGCTATTTAACGATAATAAGATCAATCGATTAAAATACTTGATTAAAATTTATGATAGATGATTAAAAAATCATATCATAAACTATTTAGACAATATTAATGAGAAATAAATATATGGGGGGGGGGGACCCACTAATATTCAAATAAAACATTAATCAAAATCAACCACACAACCATACATTTGCATTAAAAATTTCTAACCATTACTAATCAAAAAACATTAAATAAGATTGTAATCTTTCTAAAAAATATATATAAGAAAACACATAACATTAAAAAACATTCATGTCATAATACAATAATATATGTGTATCCGAATCAAAATATTGTTACGTATAATGCGACCAAGTCTAAATAACAACTGTCTCAAAAAGAAAGTTCAAAGTAAATGCCAAGTATCATAATCTAATCCATCTCCACCCAAAATCAAGTCAGAACCGTGGTGTCATCAGCGCCTTTGAATTATGTGTACTCATATCATACAAATCTAGTATGTATGTGTAATGCACCATATTCACCATCCAATGTTAATTTTTATGTTTTACAGACGTACCATCTATCGGTATGGTTGAAGAGGACCTAAACAGTTTAGGAGAAAGGAGGGGTTTCTTTGCAGATTTCCTAAGGTGAAGAAGATGAGGATTGCTTTTTTATTAGCAAAAGATGGATTAGATTGGACCGGCCTTCAAGAAATAGAATGGGCATTGATCAGAATGTGAACTGATGATGTAGGGTATGTGGGGCATCACTTCTAGAAGTATGGAAGGCTAAGTATTTGGGAAGTCAATTAATTGCAGGACTTCCTGAATGATGGGTTCTCTAGAATCAAAGTGGATTGAGACATGAGTAAGACCACTTCGGTGAAAAACTATTCCATGGCCTTGAAACGAGTTAGAACCTCTTCTTCCACCACGAGGAGAATATTTGCGTGGTGAAAATATATTATTATCATGCCAACCCGTGTTGGACCGAGAAGAAAGAACAGGGAGTTCCCCATCCACTCATCTAGACCTAGGCATATGTCAAAATCGTTATCATTATATCGTAATCATTCACTTTCATAACTAGTTCATCTCATAAAACCAAAATTAAACAGATATAAGATCATATGATGTAAATATCATCATAACTATTAAAGTAATCTTTTGACCCATTTAAATCTTCTGAGAAACTATCACTGTCTATTTCCAAAGAAAATTATTCTTCAGGATACATATTTGCAACTCAGAAGTCAAAGACCAAAATTCCAAGGATAAAGGTAAGTTTATAAATTTGGGAATCGATCTTATATCATAGGATTAATCCACAGAACCAGTGTTTAAAACAAACACGTTTGTATATCTGAATCTTATAATCAAAATATCACAATATGAAAATGAAAATGATTATGTTGTAGGAATCTTACATAGACAAGTGAAAAAAGTATCAATCTAATCAAATTTAATAGTTAATAATATGAAAACATATAGAACATTCCTTTCAACCAATATATCAAAACCATCTCTGCAATGACTGATTTGAATACCAAGCTTTTGAAAACTATTACCAAATTGTTTCAG
>JAHRHJ020001716.1:0-18854 GCA_019776745.2 Taxus chinensis
ACACCCCTATTACACAACAAATACAGAGTAAAAATCCAAGTAATTTTTTTTACTTACATTGTAGCACACATGACACTACAGGAGATCACTTAGAACATCATACAACACTTGATACGTTTGCAAAAAACTTAACCCACATATATAACATGGACGACATGATGCACAGTAAGGTTAATTTTATTTTTTAACAAGGCACAACATAATGATTCACCTACAGGACACACTTATAGAAAAGGTCTTCCCACGGCATGATATTTTAGGATAACACATTTATTACAATCATGTTTCTATCTTTAACTTCAGTCCTAGAAAGGTTCATAATATGTGAATCATACATTCCTTTTTTTTGCAATATTTACTCTATATTGAGAAACATTTAACTTTGGGAGTATTTCATTGAATAAATACCATCTAACATTATTGCAATTACTTGTTTAATTTTCTTGTTTGCTATTATAGTATTAATTTACAAACAAGGATACTAGGTAATATCCCTAGGATTTACTCCTAAGAGCATGCATCTTGATCTAGTATCATACCTCAGTTATGAAATGGAACAAGTGTGAGCCCAAAGGAGGAAAGGTTCACATATTTTTCTCAAGGTTTTAGTGTCAAGTTTCTTTCATTCATTTAAAAATTGGTAATTGATCTAATACACAATAAGTATTACATAAAAGGTAGTTTCTTTATTCACAACAAGAACATTTAATGACATTTCAAGGAAGATCATGTTTCACTTTCCTGTGGAATAACATCCCATGATTACACTTCCCAAAATCAAGCATCATTTATAATGTTACTATAGTTATGTTCAAATAGTTAATTTAAGGGATTTGAAGACTTTTAACATGGTAACACACTTCCTTATTATTTTTTTCTAGATTAGGTTTCATGAATATCGTTTTATGTTTGACTTAAGATTTTTTTCTTAACTAGGTTCATATGCCTTTCTTAATGAATTGTGTAACCTACATGCTATTAGGGGTCATTTTAATCCTCATGAGACCACCAGTCCATGTCTTAGGGAATATATATCTAAGAACATGATCGCAGTTTCACATCATACATACCTTACATAGAAGGACAAGTGGGATGACAAGATGGAGT
This sequence comes from Taxus chinensis, assembly GCA_019776745.2. Classification (NCBI taxonomy): domain Eukaryota; kingdom Viridiplantae; phylum Streptophyta; class Pinopsida; order Cupressales; family Taxaceae; genus Taxus; species Taxus chinensis. Next base: position 1,108 of record JAHRHJ020001716.1, read on the forward strand.
AGTCATTCATTTAAAGGGGTAAGGTTCATATTTGATTTTACACAACGTGGATCCATTTTTTTCACCACAAGATGATTCAAACACGATATGAGAATGACCTAAAAATCCACTTTTCTCCTAGCATGCCGTATTATGGTTACATTCCCACAAACTAATCATAATTAATTTTTTTTGTTAATTTTCAAAATCAACTCTTAATATTGTATTGTAGAAACCAAGTGATAAACAAGATTTGGTATCGATTTTAGTTATGATCCTAACTCCTAAATGCGAATTCCAAGGTTATTTTGTGATATTTTCCACTCAAAACATGTGTCGGTCAAAGAGGATTTTACATTATGTTTAATGTTGGTTTCCCAAGGAGTGCTACCTTAGGAAAATCACAGTCTCCTTACTACACACCCAACCATTGATCCTATGAGGGGACGACATACACCAAAACAAATTTTAACCATGTGTCATTCCTAATCATCGAGTTCACGATGATTTTGGTAAGCATGCATACTATGATGATAAGATCAAACTAGGGATCTTATTTACTTAGGCTATAAGGTTTCATTGAGTGTAAATATATAATTCCATTCTAAGGTTTTAGTTTTCTATGCTGAAATAAATCACACATCAAGGGTAGTTATAAAATTTTTATATAAGGGTTGACTGTTTCGTTTAGATATCTTTATTGCTTTTTTAAGGTAAGAGACACAACACACCAATTATTTAATCATCAATTACACACTGGAATTACACTATAAGCTATTAGGTTCAATTTTGTTTAACACATATCCAACTTTTTCAATACAAAACTTGGGATCAAAATAACACCCATGTTTAGATGAACATTTCCTTTAAACACTAACATCTTTAAAATGTTACAAAAATCCACTAACAAACCTTTCAATACTTCGCAAAATGTTGAACTATCATGTACAATTTCACTTAACATATATATCAAACAACCCCTTTTAACCATATGTAAATCTAGGTCAAAAGAACACCTATAGTTAAATGCACATTTCCTAAAGCACCCCTAAAACTAGCATCTCATACATACTACCAAACTACAATAATGCGTCTTTCCATACATTACAAAAATTTTGTTAAGCATCTACAATTATTTTGTTTCAAATATAAATTATAATAATACATAGTGAATTATAACCAAGCCATTTCACCATCTTACTTGTATCCTATAAAACCATGTGAGCATGACATCCACCTAAATCTAGCATCATTAACATTATTGGTTTTATATTTACATCATGATAAAATACATGCACAACAAGAGAGGGTTAGGGGCATATATTCATTTCATTTCTTTTCTTTTCTTTTCACTTCATTTCTTAACTAAGGAGAGAGGAAGAGGCAAGGAAAAGAGACAAACACGATTTTCCCAAAAGTCAAATTTCACACAAAAAACCAAAAAATAGAGTTCCAAATAGTTATTTACAAGTGTCGACAAGTTTCCATAGTGGTTTATTAACTTGATGAGGGTCCTACAACTTTCTTTTTATGTTTTCCTGCTAGTCATAAAAACGTTCAATTTAGACTCGGAGGCTAAGAAACCACATTCAAAAACTATCTTCCAATGAGAAAATACATAACAGGTAAATTTATACGTTTCCTCCTATATACCAATAATTCACAGGAACTGGCGGAATTCATAACTAGCAAATGGTTTATAATTGGCAACTAGTTTTTCAAGGCCATCGGTCCTAATTGGGTTAGTTGCAACAACAACCAATTTTAGCTTGAGGGCTAAGAAACCACATCCAAAACCCACTCTCGATTGATGGAATCCCAATGGGAATATTCCTACAAGCCCCCCCATTTATGGAGAATTCTTTGGGGTTGACGGAAATGATAAATTGCGAATGGGTTACAAATGACGACGGGTTTTTCGGAGCCACCGGTCATAGTTGATCCAGTTTGACTTAGTCAAACAGTGACTCGAGGCCTACAAAATGCCCTTGCCAAACTATCTAGAAGAGTTTTTTTCCCAAAATTGATGGTTCCAAGAAATTTTCTTGTAAAAATACAATAGGTTTGATAATTCGGTCAATCATTTCGTTGCTCATGGTTCAAACGGTGGGTCAAAACAAAATCCAACTTTTCAGTTTTAACAACTTCTTAAAAGTTCAAAATGAAGTAACATGTCTCCTGGAGGAGCAGCAACGAGAGTATAAATAGTAAATTGGGGTAAATATATAACTTGATATGACTCCCCTCATAACAAGGAACACATGCGACAATTGACATCTCTTTTATGGGGCACACTATGATGTTTTACATGTCTCCAGAAATTGCATTTTTCTAGCTTTGCAAGGAAGAAGAAAATGGTTGTTTCGGTTGACTCATCTTGCTCTCGCCAATACCAATGGACACGAAATATAATTTTTATACCTTGGGTGTAATAATGCATAAGGTTGAGGTAGCAAGCACAATTTATGGTCAAGTGTAAATTAGCTACATAAATCACGAGGTGGGGGTTTTATTGTTTTACACTAAAAGTTTGGTTAAAATATCCAATAGTTTAAGCATCTAATGGTTAATATTTCTATAATAATGTAAATGAAGAACCAAATTAGGTGAAAATTATACAAGATGAAGGTAATGAGACCATTCCTGGGGACAAACGAATCGGCTAAAGTGGCTCTGAATAAGCATGACGTGCTTAAGTGACCAGGGTGCGAAATGGCTATCGAGATTACCCGGTGCAACTCATCTCACCAAAGAAGTGGATCAAGGAATCAAAGTTGATACTAGGAGGTTCCCACTCTTATTTCATTACTACACCATTTTCCCCTCTCCAAGGATTAATCCAAAATGCCACATCCAAAGATGAAGCCAAATTTAAAACCCTACGCACATAATGATTATTTTTGGCCTTATTCTATAATAGGAACTCATGTTGACCAGATATTAAACCGCTGCCATAATTAATATTATAGGATTTTCCATATTTCTGAAATTTTATTGACTGGGATGATTTATAACAGTTATGAAAGTAGCAAGTCAACAAGAAATAACATTTAGAAGAAGGCACCCAAAGGTTAGAGCTCCCAATGTTAAATATAACTATAAAATTATGAGGTGGGGTTCCAATACCAATCTCCCCATAATACTGGGCATCCAAAAAAAAATCTTCAAGGAGACATAATCATTTTCACCGCCATGAGACCTCAACTCTAAACCAAACTTCTACGCCTTCTGTTGTTTGATTCTTCCACCTCCCTTTCCAAATGCTTAACGGGTGCCCATTTTTTGTTTGGAAGGCCCCATTATAACATAGATGAGGAATTTGGAAAAAAATTTGGAACTTGTATTTACACATTCCAATTGCATTTGCTTCAAAGTTTTTAAGACTTTTTAACAAACCCATTTCGTGCATATCATGCAGTTAGAACCTTCCATGAAACCACATTTTTAGTTTTTCCTAATACACTCTGTCAAACAATTCATGTGCCTATTTATGCTCCCACATTTTGCGTACACATCTATCAGGGTCATTACAACTACACCATCTAGAAAAATTCCTCTATCTTTTATGGTTTTTTAGACGTTCATACCATGTTCTAGCACTCATACTTTTACACGGGTTCAGAGTACGCGGAAAAATGTAACTAATCAAGTTGGAGATATGTTTTTTGTATAGGTGAAACAGTTTGATTGTCTCATAAGGAAACCATGTTTCCTGTACATTACCATCATTACAACTATCCAAAACCTACTAAATTTACAACATGAGCTTGGGTTTCAGCATTATTAGTGCCTTCAGATCTCAAATAAAGTTCTTATATTATTGTCTAAGGAGAATGATAGGTCTGAATGGCCATTGAGGATGCCCATGTGATGTGTCAGAGATCCCACACCCCTTAGGCAGTTGAGCTTATTACTATGTGGTGGGAAATGACAGGTTTGAATGGACATTAAAGGAAGCCCATGCCCTGTCCACATCTAACCAGGTGCTCTCTTCTCCAATCACACCTACTCACACAAATTCTTTCCTTTTATTATTTATTCTATTTATGTTTCATATTGGCACTAAACATAGTCTCTAGTGGCCATAAGATGGTTTGATGAATCTCAGTTTTGATGGACTTGCAAAAGGGAATTTAGATCCAATGGGTAGTTGAGGGATTTTGCTTGATTTATGGGTTCAAAACCTTGTGATGTCTTCCTACAATAATGGCTTAGACACTAATAATATGGTTGAGCAAAGGGAACTCGCAAAATGTTTCAAAGTCACGTTTCTAAAGGGTTGGAAAATTTTGGTTATTGAGGATGACTCTCAAATCATTATTAGTGCATCCAAAGTTGAAGGCAAGATTAAAGAATGCTTTTTTTAGGGTTTCATGAATGCACCATAATTTACTATATGAGAAAGAAATTGAAACAAAAGTGAATTGATGAAAATCAAAAGAGATTGAATTAAGGTAATTGACTAGAAAACAAAATGTATTCAGTCCCCACCAAGGTTTAGAAACCAATATTCGCAAATCACATGAATGGTTCATCAAGACCCTCATGTTGAGAATTACTAGGAAATCCATGTTAAGTTCAGGGAGTATCCTTATGAAAATAATATTCAAAAAATGTAACAAGGTTTTAAATTTGATGACCACTTATAGATGTCAAACAGATAGACATTTGGATTTTAAAAGGATAAAAAGAAATGAAAAATTACAAAAATCAGAAATTTGATTTATGTGAATAAGAACTACCTTGTGGTGCTTTGAATCTCGATTTCAAAATTATGGTATGGTATGATTAAATATAAAAACTGAAATCAAAACCCTTTGTATGGTATGATCTTAAATATAAAAATTGAATACAAATGCAAACAATTGAACCTCTCTCGAAGGGAAATATAATTTAACATTTTATAGCATCCCCTTTTTACTACAACTATATATATAAAAAAAAAACCCTTCACTTGCATAAGAAATAACATGACATTGAAAGTACAATGTGCGGATTCTCCAATAAGTACATCCTATAAATCGATTAACAAAACAAAGCAGAAGAAAAATACAAAATTTCAAAAAAACATGACAAGTGGGGAGTGGGGAGACCACAACAGCCTGCTAGTAGAAAGTATTTCATTATGTAGATACTATTACCGTGGTGAAAATGATCTTAACATTGAATTATGATTGTGTAAATGTATTTTTTAGCTATGCAAATAGAATTATAACTAACACCTAGTAGTCCTAAAACAAAGCTAAATCAAAACCTATGCACCATCATTCTTAGAGCTTAAACAAGACTAATTTACTAACATCCTTGTATTAGAACATGAATAAATATCCAAACTAACATCCTAATCCATTAATCTCTATCTCTATTGAATGATAATAAAATGAAATGAAATTATTTAGATCCTTAGCAATCAAATGGTTGATTGTATGTTTGAATCCCAAGGTTTTCAAGAATGGAGTCTTATCAATCCATGACTACAATACCATTTGACATATCCCCATATGACTTCAAAAATTGGATGGATGAATGCAAGAGATGAAGATAACTAGCTCTTCCAATGAAGAATACTCTAAGATGATGAAAATGGTTATTTTTTAGGATCTATGCTTGTTTAGGCGTGTAAAGGTGTAAGAAGAAAGGTAGGAGGAGGGCTCCTTATATATCCCAATGGATAAAATAATTTCTACATCCCTTTACATGTGGGACAATAGAGAGGTTGGGTTAGTTGTGGATAATGAAGGTTTATAAAGGGTTGGGTCAACCTTAGGAGAGTTTAGTTTGTCCTTTAGTGGACCCATGGATATTGAGGAGGTTTATTAATTAACCAAAGTGATCAATTAATAGGTGTGAAAGCGTATATAAGGTTTTTAGAGGAATAATTAGCATGATTTAGACTATGGGAGGAATTTAATCTAATAAATGATGATTTATTGATTTAATGGAAGAGGAAGCTAATTAATTAATAATAATTAATTAGTCTAGATACAAATGGGGATTAATTAACAGAAGGTCGTTAAGTAGCGTATTTTTTGTATAGAAGGGTTAATTAAATAGCGTAATGTAGTTAACTAATGATGATAGAAGAGAAAGTGTGCTATATTGAAGATATGTCATCATTTTGCGGGAAAGATGAAAATTAGTGCAATTTAAGTATTTAAATTGCTCGAGCTAAATTATAGGTGTCTACATTTTCCCCTGTTTGGGGTGGCATAAGTGACACCACTTCAAAGATAGTAAATAGATAAAAATTTGAAGGGGTAGAAGAAATATTAGTATAAGTGAGAGATACCCCCTCTAGTATCGATGGGGTGATGAAAGAAGGCGATCGACGATCGAAAAAGGTGAGAGAAAAGGATAGAAAAATAGGTAGGGGAAGGATGCCCCAGGTGAATCAAAAGAATAATGTTGATAGGAGAATGATGTAGAAGATGAATGAAGATGGAAAGAAAAGAGAAAGCTTTAATCAAGTGTATTGAAAACAACTTGAGTGTCATCATATTGCCAAAGATCTACGTCATCGATCCTTAGTAAAAATATAAGCATACGAAAAAAGTAGAATGACATGAAAAGTCATAATACGAATAATTGTCCATTGCTGAAAACACCAACTCCATGCAACATAAAAAAATGTAATGCAATACAAGAAAGTAAAACAATTCTTAACTCCTTGTCACATACATATGCAATGCAATAGGAAAAGTAACAGCTCACCTAATAGAGAACTAATGCATTTTTTGTTTTTTTTATTCAAGATTTGATCGACCGGCGCATTAAGGATAAAGGGTTAAAAGATGGTTCCCGAAGAAAGGAAAAATGCAAGGTAATATGGATGACATTTGGTCTATAAAAGAATCAATGCACATGAAACATACCAACAACTCATTATCCCCAAAGTTATAGACATATTAATCAACCAACTTGTTGATCGGCGGTAGATCAAGATTGATCTTCAAGTCACTCACAAACAAGAGAGAACCAGATATGAATGTTTTGTAAGGATGATTTATATTTTTTTTATTTTTTTCTTAAACCTCTTTACGTTTTTTTGATTTTTGGACATATTTGAATGTTTTTGGATTTTGAATAGTTTTTATACCAATTTTTTTGTGTTTTAAGCAAGTATTATACCACATATTTTTATGTTTTTGAAAGTTTATCAAATGTTTTTGTGTTTTTTGAATTTTTCTAAACTATGATACAGGAAGAAAAAGAGTTGGAATCCCTGCATTGATAATTGCATGATCAGGAATAATGTCATTTTATGAGAAAGTGAAGATTGACAATGCCCCCAGTGAGTAGGTGGAGATATTAAAGACCCATTCTTCACACGTAAAAAGGATCAGCCAATAAAATAGGTTCACATAAATAGAGAGGATGCCCCCAACGTAAGTGGAAAAACACCTGAGATAAAGGAACAGGTGATTTTATATTGTATGTAATGGGATACGGTGTAACCACAAACATAAAACAATACCATCCTATACACATGGATTCTCATTGATTTCTGAAGAACAGGATGCCTAGAAAAGATTTAAAGGTGGTGATAAAAAGTGATTATCCCAAGTAAAAAATCTTGTGAACACGACATAATGCGGCTAAACACGAGGTTTGAAAATGCCCAAACATAACCTTTGTAACATACTCATCATGTTTACTCACGAATCTCATGTTTGGACAAATGATTACTAGCTCTAAAGGAAGAGCTATACACAATACGTGAAGACACTCGCCAATGTTGTAGGAAGATTAGTTTTGAAAGGTGATTTTTGAATGGAATTGTGCAAAGGGATCCCCTACTTTCTTCTTCTAGCTATGACTCCATAGCCTCGAACAGATGCATTGATTCTATTACACAAATGTCTCTACTGCTATCAAGAGCCATCGCCCCGATAGTATTTTTTGGAATACCTGTGATATAATTAAATATATCAATTTGTTTTTTCTTTTAATATCTTTTTCTTCTTTCTGATTTGATATTTTGATTCTTTACTTTTCTGAACTTATTTCAGTCTCCTTGTTTCAAGGGTTCATAACCATTGTGGCTTGATGGAAGGATAGGAAAGTGTTGCGATGATAAGTGGCTAGTGTAAAAAATATATCCAAAATTTCTTCCAACAAGTTTATATATGTAGATAGTGATATGATCTCTAAGAGGTCAGTCGTTCTTTAAATTTCCAACCAAGGTATGAAAAGCCAAGGTCAAGGGATACCATAGAGAGAATAAATTCACAAAATGTGTAAAAATATAAGCTAACTCAATATCATCGACGGGATGAAGAATGGTTGGGATGGACTTGTTAGAGAAACTTTGAAATAAAGGGAAAAAAAGAACAGATCCATGTTTATGAATATAATATGCAATACCTCATTAACGATGTGTGAAATCTTTTTACCTTTTATTTTGTGTTGGATTGTAATGTTTTCTCTTTTTTTGTATTTTTGAAAACATTTTATGACATTTTATTTTTTTATTGAAATTTTTTATTTTTTTGATGGTTAAATATCAGGATGAAACATGGTACACTTTGCGTGATAGGATCTAACCAAAACAACGATGTTTTTTATTTTCTTTTGATAATAGAGATGTAAACATCATCATTTCAGAAACATCAAGAACAGGGACTTTTTTTTTTTTTTTTTTTTTTTTTTTGATAACGTTCACTTTTATGATTATAAAAACTTCAAACACACGTTCAGTTTTAATAATTGTTCTCTCTCTCTGGCTGCCCAACACACATTTGGATGTCACCCAATTTTCTTTTTAAACGAATGTTTTCCCTGTTCGCATATTTACAATATGGAACACACCTTCAATGCCATTTCATCTTATAAAACGATTCTATATGCTACTGAAATGACCTAATGACTCGATGAACGCCGATCTTTTCAACCATTTTTCATGGCTCGGAGTTTCAACGTCCTTCATTTCATACTCGGCAACAACCGGATCCTTCATGTTCATTTAATGCATATTATATTATTATACCTTGCTCATAACCTTCCTTTTCCTCCCGTTATCGAAGTGATCCTTAAGAAGCTATCTAATATCTGTTACTGATATTCGTTCCTTTCTTCTGACATCCCTTGCCTCTTAAAAAATTAGTGATAAGGAACACAAACGCAACCAACAAGTGCGATACTTTGTTGGCCAAAGTATTTTCACAATATGCTTTGCATGATCATAATTCCTTGATGTGATCCACGCTATTGTAATACGTCCTTCACACTTCCTTCAACCTATTTCTAGATGGGTCCCTTTTCCTGGCTCCCTACCGGTCCTCCTCGATTAAGGTCAGTTTGAACTTTCATTCAATTTTTTCAATTCCACCACATCCCCTTTCAATCCAGCTAGTACCTGTACTGTTTATAGGAAGGCACCTCCTGGTACCTCACTCATGAAAAGTAACGCAGACATAAAACGTTCCGTTTACCACCACCTGAATCCCAGTGTCTATTTATCTTTTAGTTTCCGGATTCACTCCGTATACCAGATCTACCCTATCCCCTGCTAGCTAAGAATCTACACATTCAGTCAGCCTATATATTCTAGATGTTTTAATTCGGGAGGGCATTACTAGATGGTTCCAGCCTCAAACATTGTGTCCATCATGAAGAACCACCACGCTTCATGAAGCACCTTGCTTTACCTCCTGGCGTATGCCATGTCCTGTAGAATCCACCAGATCCATCCAATCCACCCATCGAGATACACCATCCTTCTCAAGGACTTAGCCAACGAGTTAATAATTAAAATCAACTTCAGCATTCGTTTTGAATCCCTTGATCCTCGTTTCCTCCGTTGCAGTTGTATATAACTAAGAGGGACTAAACCATCCATTAGTTTTTGTTATGTATCTTCAATCTTCAACCTTCGTATCGAAGGGCTATAATAAGTTCCTTCCTTTGGATTTTTTCTTAATCACATTTGATTACGCATTCCGTACCAACGGACCGATGATAAGTTTAACCTATTAACCTTGGCCAAGATTTTTTTTCCATTTTCCAACTTTTTTCCAACTGCACAATTTTCAAGAATTTAACTTTATCGACGTCAATTCAAATGAGGTCTAAACTTTGAGAAATGAATTCATTTGTTCTCCTTAAACATAACGTTATTAGTTTAATGTCCATTAGTTGTGGATATATTTATCCTATGATTCCTTTATTCTGAATTTTAATCAACGGGGATCATAAAAATGGAGTTCGAAAGCAAAGTTCGATTACTACTCCTCCGAAGTTGAATTGAATTTCCTTACTTCCTTAAGCTAATCCTAATCCCAATCCTAAATACCTTCTGATTATGGAACATATTCTTCCTCTTAATCTAATCCTTTTAATGTCAATTAAAATTCATCTTTAAACATCTTTAACCCAAGTAGGAACTCATTTGCACTTTTCACAACTTAAAAGTTGCATTACATAAAGAACATATATCCGTTTCAATTCAAGCATCGCATCCAAGGACCAATAAACGATTCCAAATCAAGAAAATAAACACTCATCATCATTTTCCAATTTAAACAGCAATATCAAGCTTATATAATTAGTTGAAATATCCACACTTGTAATTGTGATTCAATATTCAAGAGTCATAATTTTGTACATTTTTGCCAAGCATTCCAATTGGCCATCCCACTTGCATCCCCACCACCAGCTGATTGGGTATCAGTTTTATACACAAATGCTCCATTACAAATCATGGACAGAAGAATTTTTTTCTTCTTTTCACAATTCCTCAAAGAGGAATAAAAGCAAACAATTACAATTTATTTTTTACAACCTAATCACGAGGCATCAAAAAAACACAAAAGCCAAGTCTTTCATGCTAAGCAAATTCCCTCTATCTGCAAATGAATTGCCACGGGTTAGTTCAATGAACTGGCACATTAAAGCACTTATCCTTAAAAATAAGATGCTTCAACTAATCAACTAAAACTGTTCAATAACAAACCCTAACCCTGCTTTTATGAAACTACACAAACACAAAACAAAACGACAGACCTAACAACCACAAAACCAACCTACAACAAAACCTCCACTCTGAAATAAAAGACACTCGACATAAGGCACAACGGGAATCACAGCATAACAACACTGACTATCAAATAATTCATCGACAATCATCCACGTGATTTGCTGTCCCGTTTCTACATATCGTTACAAGTACCAATTCACAATATTCTTTTGAAAAGTTAAGAAACCATTAACTCACACCATATAATGAAACAACTGAACAACACTTCTTCATTTCCTTTCCCATCTTCCAACTCCCTTCACATCACCATTCCTTCAACTTAACTAACCCTCCTAGACGATTAATTGTATCATTTTCCCTTACTTTCTTTTCAGTTCAATGCGACAATATTAAGAATACAAGCACCAGTACAAATACAAGAAAGCGAACAGCACAATTCCAAATATATGTTTGCTTTTTTGCTGCTCCCACATCTAATGTTGCCTCCCCGCATCTAAGCACTATAAAATTCATTATTAATTATTCAATTCACGAATTTCCAGATTTTTTCCAAGCTGAATGAACGAAGAAAAGATCAGTTTTCAAAACATTCATTCATATCTCTATTTCTTTTTCCCCAAATTACTGTCTAACAGTGGAAACCAACCCGAAAGGGAACAATTCCAAGATAACTTTTCAAAGGTGAAACTGTTTACAAAAATCGCACTCACATAAACCACTCGGAATTCACTTTTCCGCAGCAAGAATAAATTTTCCATTTTATTCTTATTCCGGTTCATAATGAAAAACACAACCACCAGGTTAGTAAAGTACCACAAATCAATATTCACAGATTCCAATCGTTGACAAGGTCCATAATCAATATCTGCCATACTAGGTAATTTGCTTATACTATGACGATCCCATACTTCTTCCCCTGTTAGTTAAAAAAACCAACCAACAATTATGCAATCAATCACGCAAGCAATATATTCATATTATCCTTTAAGATACCTCTGAATGCATACAGTTTCTTAATAAACAAGTTGTACATTTGCTGTTACCTTCACACAGACAAGTCATATGGCACTGTAAACTTCCAATGTTACTTTTCATCAGAGTCTCACCAAATAGCAAAAATAGAAGAATTCATTACTCTCAGATTCATTCATATATAACATCATTGTAATTCAGAACGAAATAAAAACTCAAATCATGTTTTTCCTCGCATGACAAATGGCGGAGCTCAACTTATAAAGATAACCGAACAAACGTTCTCATTGATAAGCAATCTCACATAGCCAGTACAACCAGCTTCAATCCAACGTGCTACAACAATGAATATCCATTCTTTGCATTCACAGACGGTAAAAAAAATATCAGAAGGTCAAACCAAAACACGACTGCTATACACAATTGGTTCAAAACCTTCATTACAACAACAAGCAGAAGGAATTAATAATCATCATTTTCCTTGCACAAGAATACAAAACACAGTTTAGTATTTGGCATCTACAGAGTCCTGAAATAAGAAGACCAACAGTACAGAAACACAATGTAAACGCATCCTATCCCTCCACACCGTAAGGAAGCCACAATTCATTAATGAGTTTCAGAATGAAAACACAATTCACTTTTTCCTACTTCATTCACGAATACCCAATACGTTTTCGTCTATATCCAATCCAAGGAACAATGCACAAAATGAAATACTGCTTTACTTTATTAGAATCGAGTTTCGAATTACCCCCCAGAAACTCGAATGATGCCATTCTCCATTAAAATCCCAAACTGGAGAACGAAAAAGGACCTCTTTTGCCTTAAACTTTTCAATCAAGAACATCCAAACAACCAATGCTTCTTTTATGTTAGTCCATCCAGCAACAAAAAAACGTATAGTTGTTTCCAAATTTAAAAAACACTCAAGTAAAACCTGTACAGGCCCTGTGGAACTATGACAATTTCCCCAATCTGTTAAACAACGGCACGATAGAAAGCATTTCGTTCAAGAAAAAATAAGGCACAGACTGAACTCATCGATCAATACAGTATTTTGTATCATTTCCAAAATGACTGCAAGATTCACGAAACCCAAATCACAGCAATATATAACTGTTTTTTTTTCCTTTCCTCTGTACTTTACAAGGCATTCCAACACACATTAAAGAAATGATTTACGCTTAAATGGAAAACATTTAAAACTAAAAAGGAACCGACAACACTGCCTGTTCTACTTTAAACACATCAACGAATTCAGTGAAAGAAATATATCTATTTCAAACCACCCACACTGTCAGCCACCAATACAATACGTATAATAATATCATTTTTCCCCCAACTTGATTTGGTACCAACACATCAAACCAAGCAACCAGAAAGCAGCCCATTTTTCTTATCATTTCCCAAAGAAAGAAAGCAAGAAATCAACAAACAAATCCAAATCAAATCGATTCAACACAAACAGCAATCACCCAATCCAACCCAAGAGCAGGTTGTTTTTTAATGAAACCCTTACTCAAAGCAAGGGTTTTTAAGAGAAGGCTTAACCTGCTTGCAATCCTCTTTTCCAAACTCGAAGAAAGATCCTTTGCCGCGTTATTTTCTCCACAAGCGACAGCACAAACTTTCCCCGAACTCCTTTCTTCTTCAGGCTTAAAACAACAGCCTGCAAATTTCCCAGAAACGTCAAATGCTAAGAGCTGGTTTGACTGAACCAAGTCCTGAAAAACCCAATGCAGAGCAACTTTGCCAAAACCAATCGAAACAAATTAAATAAAAAAAAAAAAAAAAAAAAAAAAAAAATCAAATTTCCCTCATGCTGTTTCCAAGGCGATCTGGTCGTAGGGAGACCGAAAACAATCAATGCATTAAAGGCTCTGCCTTTTTTCCTTTCTCTTACTTTCCACCCACCACCACTTGGGTTGGCGAATTCTAAATTTCAAATTTCCATGCAAACTGATTTGGGCGTTATTTCTAAATAGATGGCCTCTAATATCCCTTACCCCTGCCCCCCAAAACTGGCGTTGTCCACGTAGGTACAATTTATTAAATGTGGCCAATGACTGCCCTTTCCATCCTTATCCCTTTCTCCAAGGGTTGCGTACCCCTTAGGTTTAGGATTAGTTTACTTGCATATGGTTTTTAACCTAGGTCTTTTTCGTTTAGTCCCTTAGGTTTTTATTTTCCTCCCCTTTTTTTTTTGAATTTAAAAATCCACTTAGGATAGTAGTTAGGATGCATGTTCGGCTTAGTATTAAGTTGGTTAATTCACAACACTAACCTAACAACTTCCATCCAGCCTCCGCTACTACCTACACGTTAATTGCAGAGCAGGACATTCCTACCTTCAATTACGTGCCAAGGCACCCCGTGTCCGGCATTCCTTGCGCGTCCGAGGTCCCTAGGTCGAACAGTACAGGGTTCAAGAATCGAACCCCTGTCGTTGCATTTTCGTGCGAGCTGTTCACACCTGCACTCAGGCTTTGCACGCTCATAACAATCTCATTCCGGTTCAATTGTGAATCGCACAAAGAAATCACACAACAGATGACCTCAGCATACTTGAATCAATGGAATTGATTCAGGGTATGCTGTTCAATCAGCAACAATAGCTAGCAGGTATAAACGAAAGATTTTTTCGTCACATCAGCAAACACACAGTACAATATTTGCTGTCCCATGTAATAACATCACAGTATGCAAGAATCCAAATTAGCAACACATTTCTCTTAAGATCAACATATCTTAACATGTTTGCTTTCATTTCAGCACTATAACATAGGTAAAACCTCCCCAAGTTAACATGACAAAAATCGAGTGTTACATTCTTTACCCTCCTTAAAGAAGCATCGTCCCGTGATCATATTACAAACAAGGAGTTCCTAGGACAAGTTTAGTTATTGTCCTTTTCATTCATAAGTTCATACAAAAACAGATTCTCTCTTAAAAACACGTTTTAAGACAACTGACATGACTAATAACGTCTCACTTTGGGTAAAATTATCATGTTCTTGAATTTTCAAATCCGTTAAACAGGTGTGGAAAAGTAAGAATCTCATTTCTTCGAGATTCTCCCAAGTTGCACTTTCTTCTTCGCTGACCTGGCCCACTGGACCTTACCCCACATTGGTTCACTTCGCGATTTCTCAAGTACCAACTGGCGAGTTCCAGTCACTCTCGAGGGCTTAACCAAGATATTCCTGGGTCTTGGACCGGCAAGGAAATTCCAATTAGCACATGGATAAATCTGTCACTATTTCTTAAGCAAAGAAAATTATGAAAACATCATGCATTTAAGACAAAGCATTGAGTAATGCTAGACCGATAAGCTACAGGGTTGATTATTTCAATAATTTCAAAGGTCCCACGTAAACGTGGCGACACTTGCAGCCTCCAAAAGTAGTTAGCTCTTTTTTTGGCTTCACCCGAAGAAAGACCTTCTCGCCCAGTTTTATAATGCCTGTCACCCGCTTCAAGTCTGCATAACTCTTTTTAACCTATTGGCAGCCTCCTTAGATGTTCTTCGAATCATTTTGATTTGCTTTTCCATTTCCATAAGGATTTCTGGCCCAATTACCTCTCTGTCCTCAACGCTGTCCCAGCTGACCGGGGGTGTCCTCTGCATTTTCTTCCTTTCCTACAATGCTCAAAAGGGCGCCATTTTTAAAAGAGGCATTGTAGGTTTTATTGTAAACAATTCTACCAGGCGTAAGGTTTTCCTCCCATTTAATACTGGCGTGTCCATGCATACATCCTTAGCATGTCCGCTAAACTTGATTAACTCTCTCATTCTGTCCCCCGTTTCTGATGATATGTTTAGAAACTGAAGTTTAATTTAGCTTCCCAAGGCGCTGCATTAAGCGTTTGCCAAAACCTTGATGGTCATCCGCGGAGCTCTGTCGATATGGATTAATTCTGTATTCCATGCATCTGAAGATTTCTGTACAATCTTCTTGCTATATAGCACTGTGCAATCGTCCTTCAAATTACCAGGCAATGAAGGTGTGCCACTTTTGGGTCAATTTTTTCGACTACAACCCCGGATAATGTATGTTTATTTCTTGACTAGCAATCCTTTAACGAAATCCATCGTATCACTTGCCATTTATACTGCGGAATGCTTTTGGGGATAACAATAATACACAGTGCATATTGTTCTGCTTTAACACGCTGAATTCAAGCAGTGTGTTACAACTCTAAGAACTCTATCTACCACATCCTTTTTCATTCCCTTCCAAAAATATTGGCTGCTTAAGATCAACCGGAGCATTTTTGTATGCTAGGGTGTCTAGAAAAGGGAATGTATGGAATTCGGTAACATTTCCCTCTTATTCATTTTCCACAGGTACTATACCCTTTTTTCGAACCTCAGGAACTCCTTCGTTATAAAACGGAATCCTTTATACCTGATGTCCTCGGGTTCTGCAGCAAGTGCTGATTTGACTTGCTGGAAATAAGGATCTGATTCCAAGGTCAATCTTTTACCTCATCCTTAAACTGAGTTCTTACACGTTATATAAGAGTAGATATATGCTCCTTCGACTCAGAGCATCTGCTACTCTATTTCCTCTTCCCTTAATGTCTCTTTTTCAAATCATACTGGATAGAATTCTAACCCATCTTCGGTGCCTGGCTTCAGATTTGGCTGAGTGACAATTACTTCGTCCTAGATTGTCCTGTTTTTAAATGTCAAGGGCCTTGCCAAGAAGGAATGGCCTCCATATTTGAAGCGCCTGAACATGCAGTGAGCCAAGATTGTGTGGAGGCATAAGTTCTATTCATGTAACTTAAGCTTTCTGCTTTCATAAGTCATAAATGTTATTATGTAACAAAATACCTCAGGCCGTCTCCTGAGGCGTCCGTTACAACCATAAAATCTCCAATTTGGTCAGGTACAGAGTCAAATAGGTTTGTATTACCTGTTTCCTTTAACTTTTAAGGCATATTCACATTTGTCTGCCAGACATTTCTTTTCTTTCTTTCTTTTAACTTACAACGAAGTGATTGGGGGCAGCAATTTTTGAAAAGTCCTTGACGAACTTTCGGTAATATCCTCCAAGCCATGAAGCTCCTCACTTCGTGCCACGTTCTTATGCGCAGGCCACTCAGTTATAGCTGTGATCTATTGAAGGGTCAACATTATTTTTTTTTTTTTTTCTATCCCATCTTTGCTTATAACGTGTCGCTAATAATGCACCTTTGCCTCATAAAAGGAACATTGGACATTTTGCCATCAACTTCCTCCTCTTTCTTAAGATTTCTAGGCACTTATCCTGAGATGTTCTTGGTGCTCTTCACATTTTTAGAGTAATAAGAATGTCTTGCTAAGAATACAAGCAGCCAACTTTCTAAGTATTCTTGAAAATGTTATTCATTAATTCATGAAGGTGGCAGGTGCATGGTCACCCAAAAGGCAACCCGTGAACTCATAATCCCTACCTCTGTTCTAAAACTGTTTTATGAATATCTTCCTCTTTTATTCGCAGCTAATTGTACCCTGATCGGCAGTTCGATTTTTGAATAACTGATGCTCCTCGCAATCTGTCAAACAGATCATCAATCCTAGGAAATGGGTTCGATTTTTTAAAATGGTTGCTTTGTTCGCATTCTGTAATCCATGCACAGCCCAAGGTGCATCCCCTTTTTTCTTTACGAAAATGACCCCGGCACTCCCCAAGGTGAGAACAACTTCGGTCCTGTCAGCCCCTTAGTCAGGATTTCTTGTAACTACTGAGCTTCAGCTTCTACAACTCAATGGTAGTCATATTCCATAAGGTGCCTAGCTATGGGTTATGTTCCTGGCTTGATCTCTATA
>JAHRHJ020001717.1:0-18842 GCA_019776745.2 Taxus chinensis
TCCCTACAAACCCTCATGGCTAAAAAAGCTCATCTTTTCCCACGAGGGCTATGGAACATATTCGGGTGCAACCTATCCTGGATGAGGTTGTACAAGATAAATTAGTCTCGTAGTGATCTTTATCATCATGCAATGTTGTGTTCCTAAATTCTCAAACAACTTACTACTTCGAAAAACACACCATCCATACTACTTTTCATAAGCAGCAGGCATGTTCACAAACAAAAACGTCACTTCGATATTCTCCTGTTCTTCCATAGCCACACATGTTTCTCCACCTTCTGTTACTAATAGTATAGACATGATAAAACTATTATGAGATTCTTTGTTTGGTATTTCCGTGGCAATGAGATAGAAACAAGTGTTGCTGCTTTTATTGTTGAACTGTACCTTGGATGATGTTATTTCTATACTCGTCCAAATGCATGAAAGGCGATACTTATAGTTCGTAAAAATGTTTACAATGATTTGCAAGATAAATCCTCAGTTTACTTCTCTACTACTGTCTAGGTTGATGATTACTATTGGTGAACCACTTCCATTGTTAAAATTGTCTGGTATGTGATGTAGTCTATCGTTGTGATCATGAATTTTTAGTATGATATTATCCTCCTCACATTCTATTGATGTGAATTAGTATTCCTTTGTTCTCTCTTTTGAGGTTCATTTCACAGTGAGATTTCTTATCTCCTGTAGTAGTACACTCTTCTATATATTATGAGTCTAATAATTGGAATTCACATAGCTCTTCCATGTCCTCTACTCCTCTCCTGCTCTCTCTTATTCTACCAAAGATATTCATTGATGAGTATCCTTACTACTAGTACACCTTATATTTTTCAAAATTCGACATATAGACATTCCAAATAAATATTGCATGGTTATTCTCCCCTCACCTCACTACCTTATCGCGAATTCCCATGATCAATCACAATGCGAAAAACGTCACCTCTCAATTGTGGCCTCTCATTTTCTTCATCCCCTCACATGAGATTTATCTTCATGATGTGATCGGTAATTGCAAGCCCAAGCTTCATACTCTTATGCTTGAAAGTAAAGCTATTATCCTTCCATGTTAATGATCTTGCATGGCAATCCTATACTAAAAAAGATCAAAATTCTACTTCCCAAAAGACTATCATGCCTAACTTCTCATGCTTGATGGCAATAGCAATACTTCATTACATCTTAAGAAGTCTTTTATACAACCATGCTACTTATGTTATTGATTCTTTTTGCTAAAAGCATCTCCCATCGTATTGATCATTGCTCTTCAATGGTACACTCATTACCTTATGGATCTATTAGTACTTACTATGATTATGGAAGATGTTTTCTTACGGGATGTATGGTTAAATAGGGACCAAGAGATAATCTGACATTATTATTGCATCAAGGAAGAAAGAACCCATTATGATTACATTTACGGCTTTAATTATTGTATGAATCAATCTAATATTTGAGCCGTTGATTTAGAAAAGCAGTTAATCTTGTGTTACGGGTGGATTACTGCATTGAAAGAACATTCTATATGATAATGTGAATATTTACACTTTTGTGCTATAAATTTATAGATATAGAACATTAATTTAATTGTTGCACAGTTCTATCACCCACTTCTACTATATTTCTTGTGTACGACTTATCTCTTCCATCTGTGAAACTCCTCCACATTCACAATCTCCACCTCGCTTACCGCCATAGTCCTTCACCTCCACCAACGCATTTTAAACAAACCCCCTTTAAGTCTTTCCACCTCATCAGGGACCATGACACCCATAGCTTCTAAGCCCCAATGTCTTGCATATGTTATAATAAGCCGCAATCCACTTGCCTTATAATCAAACCTCCTCCTCCTCATTATTTGCATCGCCAGTGTGATCACCCTTATTGCAATTTTCACCATATTTTCCACAGACACCATGACATAATTTTTGTGTCTCATTGAATCGATCCGATAATTAGAAGAAAAGGTGGCATCCTTAATATATTTCTTCTTGTGAGCAGTCTCTTTCTCCCATTCCACATAAGGGTTCTTCCACCACTCTTCACTTGTCTCCTCTACCCACTTCTAAGGTTGTCATTTGTCTACCTCCTAAGATCATTATCCATTCACACCCTTCATCTAGCTCATCCATTGCTATATCAACTCACCCTTCTCACGGTGCTACTGCATCCCATTTGCTTCCTAATCCATCAGCATCTATGCTTCCTACCACTACACCTCCCATGATTGGAATCAATTAATCTGAAATTCAGTTTGGATATTACACTCATGTTGCTAATACTTCACATGTTTCCACCATCCCTTACAGGACTTTCCATATTTGGTAGGTGACCTCCATATGATCACCTCATTACCCGATGACACACGCAAGTTCTTAAGGTTCTTACATGATTGTTGAGGGATCTGTTAAAAAAATGAATCTCATTACCACACTAGGGGGGCATTGCTCTTATTTCCCCCTTTATTTTTCTCATTCATCATGTGTTATTATCAAACATGTACTTTTACATCTTCTCATCATACATCTATCAACATGTCATTATATTAATCTATTATACTATCTAAATCACATTACCATTTCCACTACTCCATCACATTACATCCTATAAATACATTCTTTTAGTAATATCATTATACTACTTATTCACATAAAAATAATTTTCAATTCACTACTTACCTATTATATCCACATCAAGATATGTTTCGAATATTCGATGATCATGAAAACCATTTCCCTAATGCATAAAACATCTAACAAAACAAATTACATATAACAACCATCACATCAATACAAGTACACAACACATATGACACTTAACACATGTTTGCCTATATATGTCTCATAAAAAATAGTAGTTATAAAACTATAACCACTAGGGGGCACACCTCCATGCGTCAATATAACCATAAACATCATATGTCATGATCACTATCACTATATACAATCGTGGGAGATCTAGAACTAGATGATTCACCACTCAAACTACGTCATTCATCGTGGCCTCTATATCTCTCTACTTGTCTTCATAGTACAACCACCTCATCCGACTGCTCCGTGAATTGACCTTGTAGCTACACATATCTCACGAACACATCCTGAACTAGGGTTCCTCCTCCTATGGCATGTCTATCTTGCTTTGTCTGCACACGAGCCTCATCACGCTTGCTCAAAAACATAGTACATGTGGCTTCGGCTATAGCCACCAACTTGAAAAAATGGGCACACTTGCCTGTAATTACATCCACTCACTCTAGTATACTACCTCTGACGAACATATCTGGCAGTACGTTTTACGTCAACATGTGTATCGATGAATCAACAATCAACAATCAATAGGAATCATCTGTGACCATACAACACCACATTAGTTAATACACACATTTTACAATATACAACAGTTAAAGCATAGAAGGTCAAGGGATGAGTTCTTAATACATTTTATGATATGGATTTGTTGGGATTTCATCATATTAAGAGTCTCATTGGGAGGCATGTTTGGAGCATCGGTACTATACTTCTTGAAAAGTTTTTCAATTTAGAGGGGAATCGAATGTGTAGTCAATGATAGTCGAGGAAAGGATGAGAATATCAACAAGGTGAAATGTTTGCAGTACTTAGATTCAAGAATCCCCAATTTGGTTGTTTTTTTTTGTGTTTTGGGAGTCATTTATCTCTCAAAAAATAAAATATAGGTGTTGGTGAGGGGGTTAGAAGCCATCTGGTAGGTGTTTATATGATCCATCAAACATGTCCAAACTAGTAATGAGTTAAGGCTACTAGAGGGGTTTGAGGAGTGGACAAAGGATTAGGCGGGTCATTTGGGGATGGGTGCCACAACTCATTTTCTCAAACCCTCTCGTAGGTGTGTTTCTCAACCATTACTGATGAAATTCAATATTGGAGAGTATACACTTGGGATTTTCCATGATCACATTGCCCATGTTTCTAGAACATCATTTTAATAATTATTTTCTAGTAAATCAATTATGTGTTCTGGAGCATATATGCTCGAATATGGATGTTGTGGTGGATGAAGAAGTTGTGAAGAAAGAATTCATAAATTTCTTGGTGGAGTAATAAGGGAAAAAAATGATAACTAGAGCTTAGGAAATCCACGTATGTCCATTGATGGTGATAGTTATGTTCATTTTGATGGTCATGTCAACACCAATTCCTCCTAAAGGGATGAGCTCTTGTCCATAGTTGATGTCTTGGTGAAACAACTAGATGAATTTGTTATCAAACTTGAAGCTATATTTTTTGGGAATCTTGACAGACAAATTCATGTTCAACATGAAAATTGCAATCACGTAAACAATGGAAGCAACATTAAAATGATAAAGTGGATCACATATGATAGATATTATTCGCGAAGGGACAATATGAGTTATGGAGGTGAATATTTTGGACTGAAACCTATCCTCCACCATAGAATAATATGAACAAACCCAAAAATAAAAAATCCTCCATTACATCGAAAACACACAAACTGTAAAATCAAATGCCATCACTTACATAAAAAAAAATAAAAAGGCTGGATATGAATTATCAACAAAAAATATTCCGCGGTTTGAGTTCTGGGATTTGTAATGTTAAAAATAAATTATGTTGATAACTGTTTTTCCAAAAGATAAGGTTTTTTTGATAAACTTTTACCAAGTTTGAATAAATGCATTGACATCAATCTATATTGGATTTGCATTTGGTTTTGGAATCAACATGCCTCATTATTTGCATTGAGGTTCCTTCGAGATCGACATTGTATGACATCATGAATCATGTATTGAGTGTTGCAATCCATACTTCCTCGAATGTAGCATCTCCTTGCACCACTGATACGATCACTTAAGATTGCATTTTCCTTGACTGGCCCACCCTTACACATCACATTGGTGGTTAAACATTGCATTAGTTGACTCTCCAAACATTTAGATGATGTTGGATACTCATGTCCCCATGCCTCAACATATGGGTTGTCATCTCTTCTCATTGTCCTAATCGAAATCTATGCACATTAATATTTGTTGGCTCATCAATAGAAATTATAATATTTACTCCAACCAATTGAATTATAATCTTCCATCGAATCAACCAAATTATAATATTCAAATTGAAACTTTTGTTTTTATAACCTTTGGATACCTAGAGAATTGAAGGAGGACATGATGCACATCAAAATAATAATTCCAATCATATTCCAATGCCTCAAACATTAATTACATTAAAAATAATTTCCAAATTCAAGTCTCTACTATGCTTATTAAACACCACATAAATGAAAGGTCGTGATGTTGTGTTAGTGGTCATTCCCTACTCGCTAACTTTATCACCACAAAGAAACTGTAATAAATTTTTTCCATGAAATGGGTGACATAACGAAATATTCAATTAGAATTCACGTAGCTCACATATGTAAAGTTTGGAATTCAAACATGTGCAAGTTTCCCTTGGAAGTATTCAACTATAACCCCTTTGTTTATGAAACATTTTCAAAGTATGTTTCCTCAATCACATGCACACCATATCCCCTTTTCCCTTCACATGATTGACACAAAATTCACTTGTGTCAAAGGTAGAAAACTATAACTACGGTAGCCATATGAAGTTTTGTTCTTGGTGTTTACACCGTATTAAAATTCTCGAATTTACCTTAAATAAAATCTACTAATAAAACAAGAGCAGCAATGATGCCAAGTACTTCCGCAGTTGAAATGACAATGTACATGATGGTAGTATGTTGGAAAAGGTGATCTGATCAGGTTAGATATAAGATATTGTTTGCATTTGGTGAAACAGTCTTAATTCCTCCTGAGCAAACCCATGTCTTTGGTAAAGTTGTAATGATGGCACTCTCTGAGATGATGTCTCATTCAATCATTTTTTGAAACACTTCACGTGCAAACACTACAAAATTGCACTTACCACATGCATATATATAAGATTATCCCATAGAAGTTTGCATGGGAGAAACTTGACTTCCATGTCATGGATAAGGGAGTGCATTTTGTAAACCTTTGAAAAGTATTTATGCGAATTGCAGGTCTGCAATAGTCAAGCATATCATTTTAAAGGGGGAATTTGTGTAGTGATGAGAATGTGTATTGCGAGCAACAACTAATAAGGAAGCTTCTCTTTTACGGATTTAAATAGTTTTGGTACTAAAAATTACATTTTACAATCACCTTTAGGATTATTGTACTATTCATGTGACTATGAATATATTTAATTGTCTTAATAGCATTTTTTATTAGATACTTCTATGAATCTAGGATTGCAAGGGAAAGGATATACATCATGCACGTATTTTTTAAGGAGAAAGAATGTTGGAACTGGAATCAAGTATTTATTAATAAAATGCTTTATCAATTGGTGGATCTAGTCCGCTCTCATGAGGTCAATAATAGTACATGTTTTTAAACTCTATATAAATCTACATCTTGGTGCAATGTATATTTATTATTTGAGTGAGAGTTGTGTGGTAAGAGTAGGCATTGAGAATGAGTGCGAAATTAGCTTTGTTAGTATTAGCTTTTAAGTGTAGTATATGGGCTACCAAAGATGCAACAACAGTTCATAATTATAGATATGCTCTGACAAAATCGATCCTTTTCTTCAAAGGGAAGAGATCGGAAAATATTCTCTTCAATCATAGAATGAAATGGAGAGGATATTTGGCCCTCTTTGATGGAGCTTCTAAACATGTATATTCTCTAGTTACTTCTGTTTTATTTATATTTTTTATGATGTTTTATAAGATGCAACAACAGTTCATAATTACAAAGATGCTCTGACAAAATTGATCCTTTTCTTCGAAGGGAAGAGATCCGGAAATCTTTCCCTTCAATCAGAGAATGAAATGGAGAGGAGATTCGGCCCTCTCTGATGGAGCTTCTGAAAATGTATATTCTCTAAGTTGCTTATATTTTATTTATATTGTTTATGATGTTTTGACATTGACAAGCATACTTAGTGATATTTTCTGTCACAGGTGGACTTGACAGACATGAAGTTCGGTATTTCCCATGGCATTTACGACCATAATTCTGTTCGTGGAGTGTGTTGGAGTTCGGAGGACAGATGGGCGACAATCTCCAACATGCTAGGAATGTCATTTGTTGGGCAGCAAATTATCTTCTCAAATCCACTCCTCAAAATATAATTATCTATTGAAATCCACAACAAAAATATATGGTAAATGGTGAACCTACATCTTTATTCATCCATTTTGAGTTTAGAAAACTGAGCCAATAGGGTAACAAATAAGTTTATTTCTTGTATTGGAGATTTAACAATGGCAAAGAATGCTTTAGGATTAGCATCGAACTGTTTTGAATATTTTTTCTTTTTACTCTTGGTATGGTTTTTTTAATGTTAGGAGTTAATGGTAGGGATATACTTCCATTGGGAGCCTCACTCACCAGAAACCAGACTTTAATTTCTAAGAATGCCACCTTTGAATTGGGTTTTTTTAGTCCCATTGGAACTAATAACTAGTATGTTGGTATATGGTATGCTCAAATCTCAGAGAAGATAGTCATTTGGGTAGCTAATAGAGAGACTCGCAACAAAAACATGGTCAGTGTTTTGGATCTGTCCACTTATGGTTACCTTAGGTTGTCTGATTCGAAAGGAGGAGATATTTGGTCTAGTGCTAACAATTACAAGGAGAAGTGGTGTCTAGAGCTGTGTTATTGGACATTGGTAATTTTTCTATGTTAAGCGGCACCCAAAACTCTTCTGAGATTGTTTGGGAGAGATTTAGGCCTCCAACAGATACAAATTTGATGGGGATGAAGTTGTGGCAAGACATAAAGCTCACTTCTTGGAAAATTTCCAACGATCCTAGCCAAAGCCTTTTTTAGATAAGAATCCATCCCCGGAACGACAGAGTTTCGCATGCCCCATAAAAATGGGGTTGCCTATTGGGCCACTGCAGAGTGGGCTAGTAACCATTTCACCAATATGTGGGGTCAGCATCAAAATCTACTTCTTCATAGAAAAGACTTCTTCATAATATGGTTTTGGTTTGGTCCGCACCCCAGTATGAGTGCAACATCTATGGTGTATGCAGGGCTTATGGAGTGTGTAACCCCAAAAATAATTTTCAGTCTTGCAACTATCTGCAAGGTTTTGCCCCTCAGACGATGTGCGTGGAATTCACAAGAGTGGTCGTCAAGCGGTTGTGTTCGGCGTAACCCATTGCACTGCTCTGCTGCAAATGGCACTACCAGAGATGACTTCATACAACTTAGATATACGTTCATGTCTAATGAAGGAGCTATTGAATTAATTTTTACAGTACAAGAGTCTTTAAATAAATTGTAATAATTATTATGACATCATCCTTTTCTCGAAATTGTTGAAGGCTACAATAACATCTCAGTTTATAGACAATCAAATTGCAGATAAATGAAAATTTGTAATTATTTTGTTAAAAAATGTACAAATTCATTAATATTTATTATTAATGTGAGAAATATTTAGTTGTTTATGAAATTAATAAAAATCTGTAATTGATTGAAACTAGTTTGGCTTATAGCAATACTAATAATATGGGATGCCGAGACTAACTATACTACTCAACGTCACTTATTCAGAATATAAAATCAATACTTTTATATGCCAAAATATTGACAACAAACTGGAAGCTTGCACTACAAAAATGACCAAAACATTTATGACATTGGTGAAAACATCCATAAGAGTATTGACCACGCTATGGGGCTAAAGTACACGCACAAGGATCTGCAAAAATTTAATGTTGGCAGCTTCATACTGAATGTAAATGAATGACTACATATCTGCATAAGGTTGAGAAATGTCTGTTTATTGAAAAATCTGAGCACGGTCTGTTTTTCCATTGCAAGAGCTCACCAAACATCAACATCAACTACAACAACCTGCTCTGATGTGGATCAAGAATTGATTCATCAGCAACAACAACCTGCTCGCATGTCAAAAAAATGTATGCAAAGCTGATATGAGGTTTGTTTGCAGAAGATATACGCCAAGCTTGACCATGGAGTGAAGACAATGCAGCCCACAGGAAATCCGCCATAGCCCAATGTGAACACAAAGCCAGAGTGCAGGGTAGGCCTGCATTTCTTGGGAGTGGCGTCCATGACACGTGCATGTATTATGGTCCATATGAAGGTCTTCAACCTTTTCCATAACTCCCATAAGATCTTTAAATAAATTGTAATAATTAATATGATATCCTTTTTCTTTCAAAATTTTTGAAGGCTATAATAACATCTCAATTTGTAGACCAATAAAATTGTAGATAAATGAAAATTTGTAATTATTTTGTTAAAAAACGTGCAGATTCATTAATACTTATTAATGTGAGAAATATTTAGTTGTCTATGAAATTAATAAAAATATGTAATTGGTTGAAAAGCCAAAATATTAATAACTAGTTAACTGAAGTTGGAGACTATAGTTTACTTGCCTTACGGAAGTACTAATAAGTAAGATGGTAATTTGAAAATGTACATTGAAATGGAGAGGTTGATTATATATTTGTTAAAAATTAAACTATCAAAAAGCATTAATTATCATTATTGAAAAAATTAATTGGCTATCTAATCCATTAAATTTTTGTTACAGTCAATGAAAACTTCAAATTTTATCTCGTAATGAACCAAACAATTTTGAAGAGTAGTTTCTGAACATTCAAATGGAAGAACAGGATGAATTAGTTGTGTTGAACACATAAATAGGCTTTTGGGTGATAGAGATCCATTGGTAGGCGAGTAAGTGGAATGGCATGAAGATGGACCGCCTTGGGCATGGTAAAACCAAAAAATTCAGAAAAATCCAAAGTCTCGGGAGTGAACCCTTGAGGAAGATACCAATTAAAGGAATGCAACAAGTGTGCAAGTCCAAGCTTGATCATTGACAAAGATAAATTGATACTTGGTCATCCTCTCCTACTAAAACCAAATGGTATAACCTCAAAATTTTGACCTTTCACATCAATTTGGCTTCCCAAAAATCTTTCAGGCTTGAACTCCTTGGCTTCTTCCCAGGTAACAGGGTCCCTTCCAATATCCCAAGAATTTAAACGAGAATTTGAGTCTTGTCTAGTATTTCATACCCACCTATTGTGGAATGCTCCATATGGTGTGGAAGGAGCAGAGGAGTAGAGGGGTAAATTCTTAGTGTTTATTTCACCACTACTTGCAAATATAGAAGATGAGGTAAGTCTAATTCTCGTACCAGTCGATTCTTCCCTACAAAAGAATCAATCTCTTCTTGAGATCTCTTCATTGCATAGGGATTTCTCATCAATTCTGACATTTCCCACTCCAATGTAGCTCCCGAGGTATCTGTTCCTACAACCAGTAGGTCCTGAAAAGGGTCCTGAATCAAATTCTTAAGCGGTTACTTGGAATATTCAAAGGAGTTGCAAACATGGAAATACCAGAACTCCATTAACACCCAATATTTGTAGATTAGTAAGTAACAATAAAAACATTACCATCAAATAAAAATTGCAAGATCTATCACCTATTTTTACCAATATTTGGGAGGCATGCAAATATTTTGGTTAAGCTATACTAATCATGTTTCAACCACCACCAACTCAATGAACTATTATTACATAATTCATGCCTTTATGGGGCTTGAAAAACTAGTGGATTTTAAGCTCTATACTTCCAATGGTAGGCCATTGTGTTCTAACAATATGCAACCCTGGTCTTAGTTGTTATTGCTTTCCTCATAATTGAAATGGTGTGTGAATGGAAAAGTTTATTTTTGTAACTTCTAGAATTAATCAATCATACATCACTTGTTTAACAAAGACACACCAACCAATAGTTAGTTCATAAGTGCCCCTTCCTGGTATGTTTAAAGCATTTAACACTAAAGTTTGGGTGTGAGCGTGTTTCCTTTTGGTGGGGCCTGAAAACTATGGAATCTTAATCAGCAATATGAATGGTAGGTCAATGTCTAATTCTAAGCCTTTGGTTGAGAGGACTCACCCAGATGGTGTATGAATGGAACCACGAAATTTTTGTGGCTAGAAGAATTGTTGGGTCATTAACTCACTAGTATCTTAAAAAGAAAACAAAGACACACCCAAATCAACAAAAAAAAATGAAAGGAATTTAGTATACTTACAAAAATGACATTCTTGATATGGTTTTGAGTAATTTTGATCTCCATGGATTCATCTTCAGACAAGGAAAGAAGCACATCTACAAAGTCCTCTCTCTCCAAATTACTGTAATTTTTCCTTCTCTGTACATGCTCATCCACAATTCTCTCCAAAAACACATGAAAAATCTTAGTAAGCTCAGTCTATTTTCACCCAAGGCCTTGTAAATCAAGCCTACCCAATAGAGGAATACAATCCCTGTAGTTAAACCCACTTGATAGAGCAATCAATTCATTCAAAACTTCCTTGAATACTCTTCCACCCAGTTCAACTTCATTGCACTTCTTCCCAAATGACATTCTGTAGACAATATTACTATTAGGATCGAAACATGGATGAGCAATAAAATAGAATTAAAACATAAATAAAATAAGCATGCAATCACAAAATAAACTCAATATTTAACGTGGTTCACCTGAATACAATTCTCTCTCTTTTTCATATTACAAAGAGTAAATCCATGCACATATATATAACTTGTGCACCTCTTTGTAAAAGTTTGCTTCAACCACAAGCAACCTAAATATAGCATGCTTATAAATAAGACATGCATATAAATAAGATAAACATAAAAATAACAACTTCTCATCTATTAATAAGACAATGTTATTTTTATCCATGGCCATGCATTCCTCCCATAATCAAGGAAAAAGAAAACTACCACTTCAACTTGTAGTTAGGCTCCACATCTTCAACAATCTCCCACTTGGAGACTAATTCTACAACCCACTATTAAAACTCATCCTCAGTACTCTTCTCTAACTTGTTTCTCTTCTTCAAGATCAATCTTGAAGACCTAATGAAGTTGAAAAACCTTCCAGCTTCTCTTTTTTTACAACATTTTTCAACATATTAGCAGGATTCTGACTTGTATGGATCTTCTCCAACTTCAGATGTCCATCCTCTAGCACTAATCTAATAAAGTTCTACTTGAGTTGTATATGTTTGGTTCTCGAATGGAATGTTGAGTTCTTGGCAAGATGAATTTCACTCTTACTACCACTGAATAACCTGTAATCCTCCTACTTCTTTCCCAACTCTTCCATGAACCGTTGCATCCATATCATCTCCTTGCTTGCTTTTGTAGCAGCAACATACTCTTCCTATGTAGTAGACAAGGCAAACAATATTTTTCAGTTTAAAAATCCAAATAACTGCCATGCCACCAACAATGAATACATAAACTATGGTACTTCTCCTACCATCTAAATCTCCAGCCATGTCTACATCAACATATCCATGTAAGGAAACCTCTGAGCCTCTATAGCATAAATTCCTGTTACTGGTCCCTCTCAAGTATCTGAGAATCCACTGGACTGCATTCCAGTGCTCCTTTCCTAGATTACTCATGTATCTACTGACAAATCCCACTGCATGGGCAATGTTTGGTCTTGTGCATACCATAACATACATAAAACTTCCAACTGTTGAAGCATATGGAACTCTGGACATATATTCAATCTCTTCATGTGTTTTAGGACATTTTTCTTTACTTAACTTGAAGTGCCCTACCAATGGTGTACTTACTAGTTTTGCATCTTGCATCCTAAACCTGTCCAACACCTTGTTCACATACTCTTCTTGAGACAAAGTCAATATTTTAGTTGTTTTGTCTCTATTGATTCTCATGCTAAGAATTTTCTTTATTGCACCTAAATCCTTCATGGAAAATGTATTGGTTAATTGTCTCATTAGGTCATTTATATCCTTGTTCTATCATGAACCTGTCAAATCTCAAATACCATTTCCTTGGAGCTTACTTAAGGCTATACAAGCTCTTCTTCAATATGCACACCAAATTCTCCTTCCCCTTGACTTTGTATCCTTGTGGCTGATCCATATAAATTTCTTCCTCCAAATCACCATGAAGAAAAGTAGTTTTTACATCTAATTGTTCAAGATGCAAATCTTCCACAACTACCAAAATTAAAATAGTTCTGATGGAAGTCATTTTAACAACAGGAGAGAAAATTTCATCAAATTCTATACCTTTTTCCTGTGCAAATCCCTTCACAACAAATATTTCCTTGTACCTATTTTTACCACCTTCTTCTTACTTCAACTTGTAAAACCAATTATTCTGTAATGCTCTCTTTCTTGTAGGAAACTGAACCAAATCCCAAGTTTGATTGTGTTCCAAGGAGTCCATCTCCTCATCCATGCCATACTCCAACTTTTTTTCGTGTTTCTACATGCATTACTTCTTCAAAAATTTCTGGTTCTCCACCATTTTTCAATAAACAATAGTAAATCTCATATGAAGATAATCGTGTAGGAGGTTTACTTATCCTAGTAGAACGTCACACAATATTTTCTAGATTTTGAGGCTCTTGTTGTTCTTGTTGATTTTGATCTATATAATCAACATCGACTGTGCCGGGATTGATGCTAACTTGTTGATTTTCCGGCCCTTTGAGCACTTCTCTATCTTTTATCTCATCAAGTGTTACATACTCTAATTTTCCATCTTCTTATCCTATAGTTGTTCCCTGTACATAACCCTTTCATTGAAAATAACATCCCTACTCCTAGTGATTTTCTTCTCATCCAAACTCCACAACCAAAATCCAAAATCATCAGTGCCATACCCAATGAAAGTACATTTCTTTGACTTAGCTTCTAGCTTGGTCCTATTCTCTTTATCAATGTGCACAAATGCTTCACAACCAAAAAACTTTCAGAAAAGAATAGTTTACCTCCTTATCCATTCCAAGCCTCCTCGGGTACTCCACCTTCCAAAGCACTTGAAGGTCCTCTGTTTATCAAGTAAAAAACAATATCTACAACATCTACCTTGCGATGTAAGGGAAATCCAGCATGCTATCTCAATCCTTTCATGCTCCATGATAGTCCTATTCATTCTTTTTGACACACCATTTTGTTGTGGTGTTCTAGGAGCTGTCTTCACCCTACAGATTCCATTCTATGAACAATAGTTATTAAATTCATTGTTACAGTACTCTCCACCATTATCTAATCTGAGACACTTCAACTTCAAACATGTTTCATTCTCAACCAAAGCTTTCCACTTCGTGAAATTATTAAATACATCATATTTCTTCTTTATACAGTAAACCCAAACCTTGCTAGTAGCATCATCAATAAAAGTAACATAATACCATGAACCACCAAGAGAAGATACCTGAGCTAGCCCCCACACATCCGTATGAACAAGCTCTAACTTTTCTCCTTATTGGTTGATCCAACCCTGAGAAATATCACATGCTTTTGTTTCCCATACACACAATTACCACAAAATTTCAAGTCTATATTTTTCAAATCTGACAATTTTCCATGTGAATGTAAAATCTTCATCCTCTTCTCACTCATATGACCAAGTCAGTGATGCCATAAAGTTGTATCTATACCTATAGTAGCTAAAATAGAAGATGGATCAGTACTAACAAGTGGATAAATACAAAGTACCTACTTTCTTACCTCTTCCTACCACAAGAGAACCCTTGGTAACTTTCCAAGGAATCTACTATAAATATAACCATATGACCCTCATCTCTTAATTTCGCTGCAAAAATTAGATTCCTTCTCAAGTTAGGAACATACCTGACATTCTTCAACACCCAAGTGTTACCATTATGCAATTTAACATGAACACTGCCTTTTCCAACAATGTTACATGGCTCATCATCACCAAGATATACCTACCCAAAATTCCCTTGAACATAATCTTGAAAATATTGTCTATGAGGAGTTGCATGAAATGAAGCACCAAAATCTAAAACCCAAAATTTTGATTTACCATCTAAAGAAAGAATAAGAGCATCTTGTAACACATCACCTACTACATTTACCTCTTTTGCTCCTTCTTGTTGATCTTTCCTTGATTTTAAAGACCAACAATATTTCTTTGCATGTCTGGATTTTCCACAATTCTAGCATACCATTCTGCTTCTAGATTTAGATCTGCCTTTCTTATAATTTCCACGGTGTCCAGGACCTTTTGCTTTTTCCTTCTATCTTCCCATGTTCTCTACACTCAAAGCATTACCAGATGATTCTCATGTGCTTTTTCTTCTCATCTCTTCACTAAGAATCACACCAATAACATCATCAAACTTTAAAGTTTTTGAACTAGAAATAGAATTACTCACAACCATAACCAAAGGTATTCCAACTTTAAGGAAATGAGCACAAAATAAAAAGAGCCCTAACTTCATCATCAAAACTTAATCCTACTAAGCGTAATTGATTAATAACCATGTTGGATTCATTTAAATGATCATTTACTAAATCACCTTCTGACATCTTCATATTAAACAAAATTTTCATGAGTGATCCATAGGGATCCAAAATTACTCTACTTCATCAAATCAGTGAGCACCGAAGAAGGAAAATGAAGAAACGGAGGTTCTGTCTTTATGTTAACAGAACCACCACTTTGTGCAGAGCAGTGGTTATAGAACTACCATCCAACCTAGGCGGTGGTCCTTGTAACTACCGTAGACAACTAGGGTGGTATCCTATGACTACTAGTCTGCATTGGACAATGGTCCTAGCTCTTTTGGAAATAGATAAATAAAATTTGAAAACGAACAGTCCCAGAATTGGAAAGGTTGTTTTTGTCTCTTCTCTTCCATGACCTTTCCCATCCTCCAGTGTATGGGAGGACATGAGAAGGGCTATAAATACATGTAGGAAAGAGAGTTTTTGGATTATCAAAGCATGAGAGAAAATGAGAAAGAAATTCTTAGTGTTGGAATTGTGTTTGTAGAAGAAAGGAGTGTTGAGGAAAAGTTAACAAGTATCCAGGACTATGGTATTCATTTTTAGATTTGTATGACAATGATGAGATCTAAAGGTGAAGAGGCCTTACCTTTTGATCCATATATTTCTACAAGGAAGTGGAAACAAAGAATTCTGGGACAAATGGAGGAAGAGAACTTGGTCCGTAGAATCGAGATGATGGAGACCATGATGGATAGGATGTTTAGAAGATAAGAAGAACTTACATATTTGAAAAATATGGATTTTTTTAAACAAAACTCCATGGACTTAGTGGTTTGAGACTTAGCTGAAAATTTTGGCATAGGGAGGAGCCACCATGACGAAGATTATGGTGAAGAGCGTGGAAAAGAGACTTTAAATGCCAAAGAAAAGGTAAAATCTGATCATGCACCTTTTAAATTTGAGACGAAAGTTGAAATTTAAATCTTTGAAGGACAAGTAGATGCAAATTTTCTTGATAAATGGTTAAAACATCTATAAGTCTACTTTAGCATCCATAATTTCATTGAGGCACAAAGGATCGCCTTTGCATGTCTCAAAATAGATGCACACACTCTAGTTTAGTGGGAAACCCATCTAGCCACTTGTGAGAAGAAGAAACATCCTATTGTGAAATCTTGGAAAGAATTTAAATAATTACTTAGAGCTAACTTCTATCCCATTGGCCACAAGATTGACCAAATGATTAAATGGCGGTATTTTAGACAAGGTAGTGGTCAAAGTGTGCAGGACTATACTACGGAGTTTTGGAGGTAGGTCATGTTGTTGAACATGGACTTGGAGGATGAGGATATTATGACTAAGTACTTGGGAGGACTTCACACTCACCTTCGAAGAAAAGGCATCTACATGAAGCCCAAAGATATCAATGAGGCATGTGTGTAGGAATACAACATAGATGATGAAAAGAAACAAGGAGAAACAAAGCCAAGGGAAAAGCAATCGAAAAATCAACAGAAGAAAGAGCATGGGAAAATAATTAACAAGGGTAAGTGGAAAGGGAAAGGTAAAAAAGTTGCCACTCCTTTAAATACTTGTCAAGATCTTAAGAATTTTTGCAAGAACTGTGATATCAATGGTCATACTAACACTACATGTTGGAAGTTGCATCCGGAGTTACACCCAAAGAACCAAACCAACGAATCAAAAAATTCCATGATATTCGTAAAGATAGAAGGGGAGGTGGAAATCAAAGATGACTCTGATGTAGACGAGAGGCTTGGATGCACAACCACCAACATGGATAACCAAGAAGAGGAGATGAGTAGCCTATTCTAGATCAAGAGAGCTAAGGTAAATGTTTTGGTTGATACCACTTCTCAGTCTAATTTGATTTCTGACGCATTTGTAAAGAAGTTTTGTCTTGAGACTTAAGTGCATCCACACCCTTATCCTTTGGGTTGGGTGAAGAAGGGTGTTGAAATTCAGGTAACAAAAAGATGTAAGGTCAAGTTTGGGATAAATTCCTAGTATATTGATGTATTGGAAGTTGATGTTATTCCACTTGATGCTTTTGATGTTGTTTTCGGGATTCCTTACTTGTATATCAAGGATGCTATATTTATGAGAAGGGAAAACTGATACATATGGGTCAAGGATGGGATCAGATACAACATCTGGGCACACCAACATAAGACACAGGTTACTATGGTGAGTGCTAACCAAGCAAAATGACTTATTCAGGAAAATCATAATCAGTTTTGTTTACTTTTGTTAAAGGATAAATAAGATGGGGTAGAAGTTTTAGAGATTTCTAACTAGGGAAAACAGGATTTGGATAGTATTATTCAGTATTTTCAGGAATTTTTTCAGGCTCCTAATGGGTTACCACTAAAGCGGGAAGTAGAGCATGAGATTCAGTTGTTACTAGAGTCCCCTCTACCGAACATCAGGTTGTATAGGCAATCCTTACTGGAGAGTACTAAAGTAAAGAAACAACTCTAGGAACTACTAGACTAAGGGGTGATACATATGAGCACTTCACCATGTGGTTTGCCTATTATGATGGTGCTGAAGCAGGATGGTTCTTGGAGAATGTGCATCGACTACTACGCTTTGAACAAGATCACCATAAAGAATAGATATCCACTTCCCCACATAGATGATCTCTTGGACCAGCTTCAACATGCCAAATTCTTCACGAAGTTGGATCTCAAGTCAGGTTATCACCAAGTCAAAATGTAAGAGGATGATATATGGAAGACTGACTTTAAGAAAAAATAGGGTTTGTATGAGTGATTAGAGCTTCCATTTGGTTTATGCAATGTACCCACTACATTTATGAGACTGATGAATGATGTATTGTGGGATTTCATAGGTTCATGTGTCATTATTTATCTAGATAATATCTCAATTTTTAGTGCCACATGGAAGGACCATCTAACTCATTTGCAGTAAATCTTGCAAGTTCTTAGGGAGAAACAACTGCTTTGTAATATGAAGAAATGTGAATTTTCCAAATAAACACTTGTCTATCTTGGGCATGTGGTTAGAGGAGGAGAGATATGAGTGGATCCAAAGAAGGTGGAAGCCATCACCAGTTGGAAAACACCAACAGGAGCCATAGAGACTAGGAGTTTTGCAAGATCGGTACAGTACATGTGAAATTTTATCCCAGGCTTCTCCGTGATTGCAAGTACCTCTACAACAGAGTGGCCACAAAGAGTAAGGGTTTTGGTTAGGGTAAGGAACAAGGAAAATCCTTTGAGTTATTGAAATGCAAGATAATTCATGCTCCAGTACTTGCTCTTCCTAATTTGCAACAACCCTTTGAAGTAGAGATAGACATCAGTGATTATGTTATGGGTGTAATGTTGCTTCATGGAGGTAAACCTGTATGCTATCATTATAAAACTTTTACTTCAACCGTTAAAGGATATTCAGTATATGATAAGGAAATGTATGCACTAGTTCAGACAATTAAAAAA
>JAHRHJ020001718.1:0-18802 GCA_019776745.2 Taxus chinensis
TAAATTTATATGTTCAAAAAATGATTATGCCCGTTGCACTGAGGCAAGCCAAGGAGCTGAGTGCGGAGAGTTGGAATTCGAAAGGAGGAGGCAATGTTAGGTCCCACTAGGGGCGGAGCAAGTGGCATGCGTTACCAAGGTTCTTTTTCATGTTCCTCTGGTTGGATTGAAAAATTATTGGTTAAGAGGGTGTCGATGCCACGGTGGGATCAGGATGACATTTGTGAAAACAGTACAGAAAAAAATTGAAAAATAGGAAAGAATTCAAAAATGCAAAAAATACGGAAATTAAGCGTCTACTATAGTAAAGTTGACCTTCTTGATCGAGGGTAGTTTTTTATCGGTGCTAAGGGTGGCCTTGTAGGAGTTGTAGTCAGGGTTGTTCAGAAGATATGAATGCCATGCGACTGTATTAGGAGTGAGTTGGGGAAGGAAGGTGAGTTTATAAACAAGTGTAGTGTATGTTCCAAAGTCCCTGCAACTTCATCAATTAAAATGTTGGACAATTATTGGTTAAAATTTAAATTGAAAAATAAATAGGCAACTTTGCTTTGTAACTAATATATGAGAAGTATTACTTCTCTGGCGTTAAAAGTTCAAAACTGCCGAGGGTTGAAGAGAGTGAGATTCCATTCAGCATTGGGCGCCCGCGAAGCCTCAGCGTGTTGTTGGCCTCTTCTCTCGATAACACCTTTTCAGGGAAGGGCTTCAATTTAAATCTTCTTGCAAAAAAGTAACATTTAAGTGTTAAAACTAAGCCAGAGCTGTAATGTTGAAATTGTGAAATACAAACTAAATACTTTATACCGTTGTTCTTCAAAATGGAATTGACAACTCTATAACTCCTAAGCAGTGCAAGTAGGATTTTTTATCTTTTAATTAAATTTAAACGTGGCCTCATAATAAGGCCCTAAGGAGCGGGAGATAGTTTGTTGAATTAAAAGGACAGGTTTTTCAGAAAGTTTTTGGAATTTGTTAGTTCATTCTTATTTTTTTTGGCATGAAGGTTGCCACCCAATCAAATTTTTGTTTTTGAGGATAGTGGCAAAAATGTATGCCAATTGCCCAATCGGAGATCTGTTTGGCGACACTCTGCCCAAAAACAATTTGGATTGAAAAAAATGAAATAACTGACAACAAGAACAGTGGGGTGCAATTGAATTGCGTACCCACATCATGCTTGGATGTATTGCCTGGGCTGCCAAATGCGAAATAGTGAAAATTAGTATAAAACATTGAAAATTGTATCGAAATAAAAAAAAAGAATAAAAAATATGAACTAAAACTAAGTATACGTACAATCAACATGGGGAAACGAATGTTGATTAGGAAATGTATTGTTCTTCTTCCAGGAGTGTTGCCTTGGTTGTAACAATGGGTAAATTTCTAAAAGGAAGGGCCCGTAAAAACCGATGGATGTCATTTGCTCGATACTGAATTAGAACATTCGGGGTCGGGCCTCGGTTTC
Organism: Taxus chinensis; assembly: GCA_019776745.2. NCBI lineage: Eukaryota > Viridiplantae > Streptophyta > Pinopsida > Cupressales > Taxaceae > Taxus > Taxus chinensis. Next base: position 1,469 of record JAHRHJ020001718.1, read on the forward strand.
AGAGTCACATAAAAAGAGCCATCCTCTGAATTATAGGACGACATAAAGGTAATTCAAAATATATCCGGATCGGTTTCGAATGGGCTATTAACTAGCCCTGGAAATTCACACGCAAATCCATCAAAGCTTAATATTCTGAAACATCTTTAAATAGGAGGTGTGAGGCATAAGGGATTCCTGTATATGATATTGGCCAAGGAAATTGAATTGGATTCTCTTCTTGATTTGTTTCTTGAGCTTTGCAGTTGGGAAAGCATATGAAGTTGCATTATATTGTGCTTGGATTTCTTCTTTGGACAAACCATGAGACTACAAAAATTCAGAGTGGGAAGTGTAAACAGAAAAATGCCTGGTCCTAAGGGTCTTTATAGGCTAATCATGAGGGAAAGGGCCTTAGCTGACGCGCATCAACTAGGACTGTTGACCGCGGCAACTGTGGGGGGGGACTGTTGACACGCATCAACAGATATTGTTGACACTCGTCAACGATCCCAGTGACGCGCGCACAGGCCGAGTTGATGCGGCCGTCAACAACCCCTGTTGTCACAACCTGTCAACAGTTCCCAGGGATGACATCAACAGTTCCATGTCGCGCGTCAATTGTTCTATTACACGCGTTAACTGGAGCGGTTGTCGCGTCGTCGACTTGTACGTTGATGCGCGTCAATTGGGACTGTTGACGCTGAACATGGTACTAGTTGTGCGTTCAACTGGGACTGTTGACACATGACAACTGGATACGTATTTGCTGCGCGTACGAGATTCCAATTAACGTGCGTCAAGGCTCCAGCTGTCGCACGTCAATTGATTCTAGTGATTGAATGTCCAACATGGAGTGTTGACATGCGTCAATTAAAACCGTGGACGCGAGTCAGTAGAGTGGTTGACGCGCGGAAACTGGAGTTCATTGACGTGTTGTCAACAAAGACCACTTGACATTCTAATTGAAAGCGGTCAAGGATTGTTAGTGACGTTGTTGTAGCTCGTCAATGATGCTGGCCAGGGGGAACAACAGGTGAAAATTTAGTTTTGGAATACTGTAAAATTACATTTCGCGTAAACTGGTTCCGGGGATATTCGCCAGGTATTTTCTGCTACAATGTTATAGAGGTTGTCTCTTCAAATGAACCCTGATTCCAAAGTCTTACAATGATCATCAAATTGTTTGAGCACTACCAACTATGAAATCACCCACTTCTATGCTTTTCCTAGCACCCACTATAGATAGTTAGCAAGCTAGACTTACAAGGAGATCCTAACCCTGTAGCCAAACACCACTTAAGAACAAACTAATAACAATATTTGCAAATTGATCATTTGTTTCAGGTTGCTAATCAATTGATTCAGCTCCTGTCTAGATCTTCATTCACCTTCACATGCTTCTCAAATTTGCAACTCAAAAGAAATCACTTATTATATGTTCATTATCTCCGAATCATTATACCTATTGATAAATCAATATGTTTCTCAGTCACTAAATTTCCCATTCATCAGAAGTTTCATCTTAGTTCTCTATGCTTCATACTCAGAACCGCCTTTTGCATTTTAGTTCTCTGTCATATTCTATCATATATTCCCTGTCTTTGTTTTTGTTCACATTTCATACCTCACTCATCTACTTCTTCTATTTCAAAAAGATTCAAAAATCGCTATGGGCTCTAATACACTTGCAGAGACCACATGGCGGGATATTCTGCTATGAGTCAGCTAAAACTGCACTTATCAATTCATACAATCTTAAAGTTTGTTCAAGCTACTCTTCACACTAGAGGGCGAGACCTGGGCAATTGCAACGCACACCAAACTCCTATGATAGTTCAAAATTTGCATCACTACACAATATATTTTCAAATTCTTGTAACTCTTCTAAGTCCCTTTTGACTTAGCACACCAAACTCATGAAAGTTTGGTTGTAATTTCAACAATATTGCAACACTTTTTTTCAATTCACCTAATTGACATTTCATATAACTTCTATGGAAAATCCCATTGTGCCTAAATTACTATTTCAAATCTTTTTCAATATTTTTTTATTCACTTCTTATCTCTTCCTATATTCTTCTGTTCAATTACACATCTTGTAACGTTGTTTTACTTCAAAGATTATTATAGGACAATTACACTTATTTCAGTGACAAGACTCCTTTTTCATTCACTTTAAGAATTACGACTTCATTTTTATAGTGGTCCTTTTGAATTTTCAGAGTTCTATCCTTTTCTCAAGTTCTTGGCTCTTAACTGCTCATAAACCAAAGGATTTGGTCTTTGTGATCAAGAAAACTATGGCTTTCCACATTCCAACCGTTGAGAAAGAAGAGATTAAGGCACTTCAAGAAGTAATTTTCCACTATTAGAACGAGGTTATTGTGAATAACTACACATTTCTTAATCACTTCAACTTAGAAACTGTTTCTAGACTTCAGAGAGCTCTTGTAGGATACAAATCTCTGGCGATTAAAGTCTGATATGACATGAAGAAAAAGAAAGTTAGTTAGAACTTAAACGATGGTATCCAAAAATTTTTGAACCTTCATCCATCTACCACAACTTGTAACAAAAATCAGTAGTCAACTACTTAAACCACTGTAACATATCACTACCTCTTGCAAATGACACCACTGTTAGCAGTCCATTTTCCTAGAGTAATCTGCAAATGGATGTAAGAAACTAATTCAATACCACACAAGAGGTCCTGTTGTAATGTTTTTGGTTCCCTATTTTCTTGATTCAACATGCGGAAGTGCAATAAATCTTCAAAACTTGAACAAAAATGTGTAAGACTATGAATTTACCAGTCAAGATCAAGAATGATTTTTAAAACTTTTGTACACAATCGTACACCAAACTTCATTAAATGACATAAATTTTTTGCAATGGTTTTAAGAATGGTATCACAAAGGTTATGTCCTAATTTCATCATTTTTCATTGGCGGATTCTTTCAAATGACTAAAAATCTTTCACAAAAACCCAAAGATCAGGGAATATGCAAGCACAGTATTGAGAGGAATTTTTAAATCACTATTCAAAACCAATCACATGAAATTCACTGACGATAGTTTATGAAGCTCTACAACAGATTTCATTCTTCTCCAACTAATTTGAGTCACAAAACATCCCTGTTATGCTTGAATTCGGTAATTGTTTTGCATTACAAGATTGAGTTCTGATGTACAAGTATGATTCGGAAAATGAACTTGATGAGAACCAATAGGCACCTGCTCCAACTAATAGGTACATTGAACATGAATGTTACTTATCTTTAATGTTGTTCAGTTCTGAGAGGTACTGTTCAAACAAAATTTTATAGTCTTGTTGAGCATGACTTTGGAAAGGACAATGAAGATTCATACCTACAAACTTGTACTAGGAAAAGTAAGCATTTAAAACCTTCTTGTTTTAATCAGGCTAGAAAAGACCAAATTGTTGTAAACTGATAAAGAATTAACCCTAATATACTACCAATAATGATCAAAATCTTTGAAATGGAGGGAAGCTAGCGAAACAATGGCGTAAGGAACATTGAGAACAAGGGTCTCTCCAGGACAGATATGCCAACTGAGATTAATATAGACTAACTAAAAGGAATTGGGAGTTGATACAACATTATTTAACAACCCGTGGAAGGAGTCTGGTTCTTGTTGAGCAATTTTCACTGTGGAGAACTAGATCGCACACCACATATCAGGAACATTCACAAACCTATGAACAAGAGTTGGCTTACTATCTACACCTTAAAGGAGAGAAGGAACTTCAAGTATCTATGAGCATGTGAAATATCATACTAGGACTGTTAAAACACTAATAATGACCAAACAAGTTTGGGAGGTCTTCAATTTCATCTTTTGTACTTATCGAGTCAGAGCCAATATAGGAGAGAGAAAAACTACTCCACAAAATGCTCCTATTTGTCAAATACAACTCATTTTGAAAAAAAACAAATGTTTGCAATGATTTATAGGATAATTTATCCAAACAATTGATCTATGATTATTTGAAGGGGTCTCCATTAATTTTGTTTGACCCCTACAGAAGCCAGACTATTCCAAATGTACTTCTCAAAAAGGTTGTCTTAGAAAATCTTGAATAACTCAAAAATTCTTCTACAGAATCTGATGAATTTGACATGGAGAATTGTAAGACTACCCTATAAACCTTAAATGTGGTGATTATTCCCAGGTTTTCATGTGAATCTCTACTCAATCTCATTTGCCTTTGAGAACACAACTAGTTCTCAAGACCATTTCTCTGTGTAATATGAGTTTTGACTCCAGAAGATGAATTGAGCGCTTGAAAGTTTCTCAAACACACTGTAAAAAACCTTATAAAATATGATCCCATGATTTTATGGTCTTTTAATGACCTGTACTAACCTTTCATACCTCATTCAGCTCTAGAAATAGGCCTAAATGAGCTAGTTTGACCTTATACTTTCATCAAATGGCATGATATTCACTGTAGAAGCTTGTTATCATGATTCCATCACCATACCTCACTTGTACCACATCTGAACTAGTCATGTCTTCCATTTCCATGCTTCCAATTGATTCCTACCTCACCAACCAAGCCTGCAGAGCACTAAGACCATCCTGAACTTCCTTACGAGGTCTCATTTCACTGCTTTGCCATCAATGCAACTTGACATTAATGATAACACTAATGACCAGGGTTTAACAAACTCCCCCTTTGTCATTGATGGAAATTGTTGGTCATTCAAACATGCACCCGTGTCTCAAATCTGGAAGAACGGAGTCGTTTGTGACAACAATGGAACCATCCCTAGGCTGCGGGACCTTGCGCGCTTGGGATGGATCTCCAGAGAAGGCTGATGCCTCTATCTATTTTTACTACTACTTGTATTCCTAGTGCTAAAAGGGAAAGCTAAGATAACAATGCTAAGGGACCAGGGATAAAAGGATAACATGAAAGGAAACCTACACTAAAAGGTGATAACACCAGAAAAAGAGGGATGAACACTATCTGTTCTGAGCAAAACTGAAGGGAAATGTGTGAAAGAAGGCTAGGCATGTGTAACACAACTTAAATCATATTTACCAGATCGGTTTCATGGAACACAATTAAATAAGGAGCTGCAAGGGACGTAGAATGGCACAATGAGCACACAATGTAAAAGAAAAGGCTTGAAGAAGTAATGCACACACGTTAGGACATAAAATAGTCACAAAATGATGCTTCTATTACTTCCAAAAATGCACAAAGCTTTTACAATGGTGAAAGAGACCGATATCCACATGCAAAAGCTAGATCTAGAGGTATGTAATGCAAAATATAGAAAAATGAAGTCCTTAACAAATTCCGTAAGGATCCAAAGTGTCCAACATTAATAATGAGCCCAGATATTACATTTATAGATGAATCCATGGAAGAAGAAGAGAATGAGGGAAAATACGAATTTGAAATACAACCACCAACAAAAATCATTCAATGCCTATAAATCCACTTACAAATTTGTCAAACACCGTTCCCCAAGTCTGTTTGGAGTGTTGGAGAAGGAAGGAGGGCGGATCATATCAAATTGGGTGGTTGAAGCAATCAGATCTACTCATTAATTCCCATAAATAAGATTTCCCATTTCTCACCTACCACATCTACCAAGAATTTCAATTTAAATGTTTAGAACTATAGTCCATGTCAACAACTATTGATTGAGACTAGACATGTGCCGATCAGAGATTTTTAGCAAAAGATATGGCTGCCAGAAGATGTCACAGCTGTCTGGGCACGCAAGATACGTGGCACACGTGGATTGGTTGAAAGGATGGCCAACTATGTAAATGTTCTTGTCATTTCTGCCATGTTTCACTCATTGTTTTGTTGCAAGGATTCAATGCCTTGTTGGCGTGCTTCGACTAGTTACATGTGGCATACTCAAGTGTGTCAGAGGATGAATTGGCACAGAAAGGAACAAAGGAGGGTGTAAAGATATGCATGCAGAAGAATGAGGCGCGGGAATAAGGTAGAAGGAAGGAGTGTAAGGGGAAGATGGAACAAAGAGGAAAAGAAAAAGGAAGGGAAGAAGGGGAAAATGTGTAAGGTGCGTGAGGAAAAGAAGGGGGGAACGCGAGGAAATATAACCAAGGGAATGTTCTAAGTGAACTTGAGCACACACAATCTCGTAATGAAGAGATCAAAGCCATAAAGTGTATATGAGTTACCTAAATAGCTAGGAGAGTTATTTGGATAACAGTTTTTGTGACTTTCAGGGCCATCTGCGTGCTAGATGAAGGAGATCAGTAGCCTGAAGCATCCATTAGGCATGAAGTCTGTTATGTAATCATGAAATTATGATCTGCAGATTTGAAGAATTACCCCTAAAGTCACTTCAAAGATCATTTCTTGACTCTATTATGAATCCTACAAATTACAGAAAATTGTCGGCATCCTAGAAGCAAAAGAAGAGCACACACAGGAAGCACACGAAAAGAAAGAACTATGTAGAAACAAAAAAATGTACGTGTGACACACTTAGAGGAATTGAAACTACTCTAATATATAAAAAATGATGCAGCAAAATTAATGGAAGGGTTTGAGATAGATCCCATTTACTGGGATTTGCAGCACACCTCCATCAAGATGAGTTAACTCGAAAGATTTAGCCTCTTTGCATGAACTGATGATGTACGGGCACTCCAAAGTGCATCAAACTTTGAATGGCACCCTGGTTTAGCTCTGTTGGCATCCCATTTTAAGACCAAGTCCCCAAATTTGAAAACTTGAGGCCTATCCTTTTTGTCAAACCATTTCTTTGTTGTTTGTTGATGCTGTTCTAGCTTGTTCATGACATAGTTTCTTGATTCTTCAAGATTAACCAGCTTTTCCATTCTAATTTTTCTCTAGTCTACGCCTTAAAATTCCTGTTACTGGGAAAAATCCAATGAGTTCAACTCCAACATCAAAGGAAGGGTGGCCTCCTTGCCATATATAAGATTGTAAGGCAAATTTCCTATTGCCATTTTAATTGTGATTCTATCTACCCAGAGTGCGCACAAGACCTTTGTATGCCACTACTTTTGGCTAATGTTCATTGTGTGTTTTATGATTCTAATCAGGTTCTTGTTTGTTGATTTTGCTAGACCATTGCCTTACGGGTAATAGTTGGAAGAAGTCTTCATATAAATGCCCAAATTTAGAGCCCAATTAGTGATTCTTGTCCCAGGGAAGGATTTTTCATTATCAGAGATAATGGTTTGAGGAATGCCAAACCTTGTGACTATACCTTCGAGAAAGTCAAAGTTGACTAACTCGGTTGATTCTTTGAGTGCGATAGCTTTTGTCTATCTGGTGAAGTATTCCGTAGATGTCAGCACCCACTTGTGTCCAGCACTTGAAGGCAGATTGATCATGCCTATGAAGTCGAGACCCCATTGTGTAAAAGGATAATCTGATTGAATTGGTAGAGGGGAAGCACTGCCACTCTTTTCTTTCCTATAAAGAAAGCACATTCCTTACATTTTTTGACCCACTTGTGTGCATCTGAAAATAGAGTAGGCCAAAAGATTCCTGTCATTATGATCTTCATTTCTGTAGTTTTGGTAGAAAAGTTTCCACCATAGAATCCATCATAAAATTCTGCTAACACTTTTTTAGTTTATGTATCATTGATACATCTTAACAACACGCCATGAAGATTTTTGTTGAAGATAATTCCATTAATCAAAACATAAGGGATAGATTGTAACCTCAAATGTCTTCTCTTTGCCTTGTTTAAGCCAAGAGGGTATATGCCCTCGGAAAGGAATGTGATCATGTCCTTCATCCAGTCGCATGCACCAAGATCTGTATTCTACTCAAGTTTTGCGCATGGGAGACCTTCATCCAGAAACAATGAAGTCTCAGGCTCATTTTGCGTATCCTCAACAATCTTCTTGTAGAGCACACTATTTCTTACCAATTTTGTGGATTTGATAGTCACATCATATTCCATGACATTGTTCACCCATTGTGCTCTCTTTTCATTGATCTCTTCTCCCATGATGAAGTCTCTGAAAAAATATTGGGAGACTAACACCTTGATATGATTTTTGGTGAGCATACTTTTGAATTTATTGAGTGCACGCATGATGATGAAGGCCTACTTCTCTGTGTTACTATATTTTAATTCATAGTCCTTCAACGTCTGGCTGAAGAAGGCCACTAGTTGTTCCATCCCTTGTTCATTTTCTTGTGTTAGGACAACAACAACACTCACATCAGTGCCATAAGCATAACAGGTGAAATCCTTTGAGTAATTCAGGTTGATGAGTGTTGGTGCGCAAGAAATTTCTTGTTTGATTCTGTTGAAGCTCTCTCTTCCTTCTGTTGTCCATTGTAAGGATATGTCCTTCTTGAGCATGAGGGTGATGGGCTAGACCAGTCCTGTAAAGTTAGGGATAAAACTCCTAAAAAAAAAATCTTACTAAGGAAGGACTGCAAGGCCTTTTTGTGTGCCGGTAGGGAAAGAGCCAGAATAGCTGAAACATGCTCAAGATCAATTACGATGCCATCCTTGGAAACCACATGGCCCAAAATATTTCCCTATGCCACAACAAAATTGCACTTCCTGGGCTTAAGAGATATCCCAAATTTTCTGCATCTCTCAAAGACTTTCTCTAGGTGCACCATATGATCCACGCTTTTCTTTGAGAAGATAATGATATCATCTAGGTAGACCAAGATGAACTCATTAATGTAACCCTTGAAGGCAACATCCATGGTGCACTAGAATGTGGTGCCCACATTTGACAGACCAAAGGGCATTTTCTAATATGTATATGTTCCCTATTTGGTTGTAAACGCCTTCTTGAATTGATCCTCTTCCTTAACTAGGATCTGATTGAAACCTGAATACCCATCTAACATTGAGAATCTTTGCGCGCCGACCACAGTTTGCAGAATGTACTCCACGGAAGGCAAAGGATAGTGATCCTTTAGAGATGCCTTGTTCAAATATCTGAAATCAACATAGAGTATGATTTTACCATTCTTCTTGCGCACTAGAACTAGATTCATGACCCAAGTAGAGTACTTGATGGGAAAAATAATTTTTGCCTCAATGAGTTTGGATAAATCCTTTCTCAATAGGGGCTCTATCTTTGGATTGACTGGTCATTGCTTTTGTTTAATGAGCTTGATACTAGGATCAAGGTAAATGGAGTGTTGAGCAACACTTGGATCAAAACCTTTGAGGTCTTCATACTCCCATGAGAAGAGATTACTGTATTTTTGATAGAGAGAGATGAAGGCCTACTTTTCATTGTTCGCGTAAGTCTTACTGAGAAACATCTCTTTTCCACTCACAATATTGACTGGGGAGAAATATTCTTGCATGGAGCGCATATAATTTTCTTCACCCTTGAACTCATCATCAAGGCTAAAATTTTTCTCTAAGGTGACCAACCCTTTAGGCAACTTATTTGACTTCAGTTGAATCACTTCATCCCCATAGCTGTTATGCAGGCCAACTTGCATAATTGATGAGAAATTAGCTTCATTTTGGATGAACTGGATGATCTGTGCGCCACTTTCAAACACTTGCCAACTCGTATTGTTATTTGGAATGAATGGTTTGATCACCATATTAATGTGTTGAGTGTTTCCTTTGACAAAGTCTTTAGTAGGAGAGAACTGTGAACAAAGAGCAACCATTTGATCAACTTACTTATTCATCTTATGTGGCACCACTTATATATTTAGAGCTTCAAATCTCTTAAGGAGGTCCTAAACCCAATGTTTATAAGCTTTGAGAAGATTATTATTTTCCTAGAAATTGTTGATAACTTGGTGAATAACCAATTTTGTGTCCCCGAATATCTGCAACGCCTTAATCTTCTTCTTTTCAGCAATAAGTAGACCATGCACTAGTGCCTCATACTTCACCATATTATTAGAGCATGTGAAATACAATCTATGAGTGAAGAATACCTTCTCATATTTAGGGGAAATGAGAACAACCCTTGCTACCATGCCGTTTCTGCTTTTGGATCCATCAAAGTGTAATTTCCATAGACCAGGTTCAACTTGGTCTTTTTTGAGTGCATGCAGAAACATAACTTCTTCTTTAAGAATTCAATAAGTACCAAGCCCAGTTTCATAGGCTTCTAGTTCTTCAGCATATGGGTCAAATTTATGGTACCTCTCTACCCATTCATCAAGTACTAGATCAAGAATAGATGGTGGAAGAAGATGCTCTTCAGGAACTGAAGCTGGTTCTTCTTGGATTAAATAGTTGGCTTGGAGAGAGGATGAGACATATGACTCTACATGATAGGAAAATATTGGCTCAGCTTATATGGTAAACCGAGTACCATACCTTGTCTGGAGTAACATATGAGATTAATTAGAAGACAAGTAACCAATGACTTTTACAGTAAATTATCTTGATAGATACAGGGAAAACAAAGGAGGTAAGTCAATGATATATACATCTTGAGTTATGGTGAGGCTTGGACATACATGAAGGGTCAACTCAAGATCCTTGATGACTCCTAAGGTAGTAACAGTTGAGCCATCAAGTTGTAGGACTCCTTTTGTGAGGGGGCTATACTTGAGACCTAAGACATCAACTATCTTCTTGGGCATAACATAAGTGATAGCGCCCGAGTCTATCATACAATTATACACTAGGTGTTTTCCTATGATCAAGGACATATAAAAGGGTGTAGTTTTAACAACTTTACTTACTTTAATCTCCTCTTCTTAGTAGATGTTGATAGAAACACGTGGTTTGTGAATAGTTGGATCAACACGCGGAAGTTGGGACAAGGCCTCATGCAACAGATCCTGTTGAGATGGAATGGTTAGAACATCCCACATTGTGACATTTATATTTGTCTTCTTCATCTAGTCCACAATGCTGAATAGAAAACCCACTATTTTGTGTATTTGAGGTATAACAACATTATTTCTTGGTTGCTCAGGTGCAGGGGCAAGAGCCTTAGCTAGTATAGAGGCTTGACCTACCACAAGAGGGGCACGTGCTACTTCTGGAGGAGCTTTACATAAAGTCTCAGGTATATGCATTTGAGTCTTTTTAATACTGGATCCCCTGGATGCATCTTTCTGATTTTGAGGGTCTACTTGTGTTGCTGGAATTGTGACATCCGTGCCGGACTCGAGTATTCTCTTCTTGTATCTTTTGTTGTTCGCAACTTGGGCGCACGGTCTACTTGCATCCTCTGCAGCTTGGTTGATTGAATAGAAGTCCTCAGCACCAAATAACATCAAATTTTCCTATGGAGGATCTTCTGGCCTTCCTTGGTTTTTTGCTTCAGGGGCACTTGTTAAAGTCTCACAAGTTAAAGCATTCTGAATCATATAGGCTTGCGCAAGCGCAACATTGGCACATTGATATTGACTATGAGGCATGTTATAAGGGAAGCACCATTCTGACTCATGTGCCAAATTGTTTTGAACCAGAACACGTACCTGACTTACACTGGGTGCTAGGAGAGAGGGCGCAGGAGGAACAACTTGCAAGGGCAGTGTACACTAGCATGCCATCTATCATTCTGCTGGTTGGGCGCGTACCTTTGGTTTTCATATTGTTTCCGCCAAGGATGATTCCTTTGGCTATGCGCCTGATTAGAACTGCCTCTATAGGCTTGCATCCATTGTTTCTCTAATTATATGACCTTATTTGAAAAATTTCTAATCAGGGTCTTTAATTCTTCATCTTCCTTTTTTTGCATTGGAGAGTAGGATGTTGATGTAAATGATTGTGTGCTTCTCTCAGGGACAAGAATAGGGGAAACTAAAGGTTGAGGTGCTTACGACATTTCTGGGAACAAAGGAATAGGTGGTATAGGAGCTATATTTCCCGCCCAAATAAGACTATTTTCTGCCCTTACTACAATATTATAAGCAACTGGTAAAGTCTTACCTCCCATCGATTGAATCATGACTGAGATATCACTGTTTAACGACTTTATATAATATAGAAAAGCATGCTAGGCTATAGGTCTTACCACAAGAGGAATTTTGTGCCAAGTCTTTTGAAATTTGATGTTGAAATTAGTAATCTGCTCATTGGGCACCCTCCTTATTGTTTTTAGTTGCTCCACCAAAGACAAGTGATCTGACTTATCTTCAAAATAATTACAAATATTTGTTCCAAACTCATCCTAAGTGGTGATAGATCCAAGTCTCAAGCCTTGATACCATTGAATTTCTTTATCGTTGAAAGAGGCTTCAAACAACCTAACTGCTACATCATTGTGTGTGATCAGGTAGAGTGAACATACATTCGCTACATCTTGGATATGCTCTTAAGGGGTGACTTGATTCTCACCAGTAAAGTATGGAATAATTTTTGAGCATGCCATTTAGCATATCATGTTGCACCGATAAAACCAGGGGACTTCCTCTAGTGAAGTTAGCAAAGTTACTTAGTGGAGTAGGTGGTTGATGCACCATGGAAAGGTGTGTTGGTTATCTGTTGTGAGGAGGAGTTGAATGGGCACGATACACTGGAGATGGAGATGCACGTGAGAGCTTTCTAGAATGAACTCTTCTTGGGGATAGATGGAGGTACTCAAAGGAATCTTCAGTTGTTGCACTTCTCCTTGTATGCACTCTTCTCATGAAAGGCACTCAGGGATGTTAAAATAGAGACCTACAGATGTTGGGAGTCGCTAGATGTGTTGAAATGAGCCTTCAAAGGCTGGAATACTAAGTCCACACACCAAAACTTAGCAATATGAAATTTAAGCTTTCATTGCCGGTCCCACCAGGCATGCCATAAATTGTTGGTCATTCAAATGTGCACCCGTGTCTCAGATCTTGAAGAACATAGTTGTTTGTGACAACAATGGAACCATCTCCAAGTTGTGGGACCTTTCACATTTGGGATGGATCTCTATAGAAGGCTGGTTCTTCTATCTATTTATACTGCTACTGCTACTCCTACTCCTAGTGCTGAAAGGGAAAGATAAGCTAACAATTCCAAGGGACCAGGGATAGAAGGATAACATGAAAGGAAACCTACAATAAAAGGATATAGCACTAGAAAAAGAGGGATGAACACTATATATTTTGAGCAAAAATGAAGGGAAATGTGTGAAAGAAGGCTAGGCATGTGTAACACAACTTAAAATGTATTTACTAGATCCGTTTCATGGAACACAACTAAATAAGGAGTTGCAAGGGATTTAGAATGACACAACAAGCACATAATGCAAAAGAAAAGGCATGAAGAAGGAATGCAAACATGTTAGGATAGAGAATAGTCACAAAATGATGCTTCTATTACTTCCAGAAATGCACATAGTTGTTACAATGGTGAAAGATGCTGATATCCACATGCAAAAGCTAGATCTAGAGGTCTGCTACTCAAAATATAGAAAAAATGAAGTCCTTAACAAATTTTATAAGGATCCAAAGTGTCCAACGTTAATAATGAGCCCATATCTTACATTTATAGATGAATCCATGGAAGAATAAGAGAATGAGGGAAAATATGAATTTGAAATACATCCACCAACAAAAAGCATTCAATGCCTATAAATCCACTTACAAATTTGTCAAATACCTTTCCCCAAGTCTGTTTGGCATGTTGGAGAAGGAAGGAGGGTGGATCATATCAAATCGGGTGGTTGAAGCAATCCTATTTGCTCATTAATGCCTAGAAAGACGTTTTCCCATTTCTCACCTACCAGATCCGCCAAGAATTTGAATTTGAATGTTTAGCATTGTAGCCCATGTCACCAACTATTGATTAAGACTAGGCATGCACCGATCAAAGCTCTGTAGAAAAATATATGGTTGTCAGAGCCATCTGGGCACGTAAGATATGTGGCGTGCATGGATTGGCTGAAAGGATGACCAACTATGCAAATGTTCTTGTCATTTCTGCCACATGTCACTCATTGTTTTGTTGCAAGGATTCAATGCCCTGTTGGCACACTTTGACTGGTTTCGTGTGACATACTCAAGTGTGTCAAAGGATGACCTAGAACAGAAATGAACAAAGATATGCATGCGAAAGAATGAGGCATGGGAAGAAGGTAGAAGGAAGGTGCGCAAGGGGAAGATGGAACAAAGAGGAAAAGGAAAAGGAAGGGAAGAAGGGGAAATGTGCAAGGTGCGCGAAGAAAAGAAGGGGGGCACGCAAAGAAATCCAACCAAGGGAATGTGCTAAGTGAAATTGAGAATGCACAACCTCATAATGAAGAGCTTAGAGCCAGAAAGTGTATACAAGCTACCTAAATAACTGGGATATTTATTTGGATAACAACCTACTCAGAAACATATTAGCTTTGATGGAAAACACTTGCATACCTGGTTTCTGGCTGCATACTCTGTATCTCTCCCCCTTTGACATCATTGACAAAGGTGTCTTGGCCACTTGAAATAAACCAATGAAAATTAAGAACAAGAAAAAAAAGAGCAACTAATGTCCACAAGCTCCTCCCCCTAGATAAGTGACTCCACCATCCATTTTGAGCATCTTAGGATAGTTGTTGCAGTCATAGAACTAATTCATACACATCTTCATCATGCCACAACTGTTAATAAACATCATCTCTCCTCATCATGACACCTTGCTTAACTATGGACCATCATTTCTAGGCTTAACTCCATGCAATACAAGTAATATTTCATACTCTTCACACTATACCTTGGTGTTAGTAACCTTTAAAGCCCTGAACAACACTTTTAATGCAAAATTGAAAATGTTCAACAAGAAACTGAAGGTCAACCATGCTTAGATTCATGCAATTATTACTTCCCCTTGAAAAAATGACTCAAATTATATCTTAAGAGCACAACTTAGAGTTACTGGTTTAGCTATCATGCCTCGAATTCAAATCTACAATTTTGTCAAGGTCTTAAAGCTCCAAAATAGTCTTCTACAATCATGATTAACTAAGATAAATAGACTTCACACTATCACAAACTTAACCAATGAGAGAAAAATCTCTTTCATACCTAGAGTGACCATGACAACACCATGTCAAACTCTTGAAGGACAGGGACACACTCCCCATGTCTTAGAGATTTCACATACATCATGAGCAACCTGCCAATAATTTTAGGATGACATCGAGCTTTGAAGAGCACATCATACCACTAACTCAACTTAATTTTGCCTTCTTTGACCACTTGAAGCATGTAGGTTATCATCTTCTCTCCCGTTCTTTTCTCAATGAGCTCCCATTCTGGGTCACTATCAATCCTACGATTTTCAGGATCGCGTCTTACACATGGAATAGGTTTCCTGGAAGCACCAGTCAAATATCTTTACACACTTTGAAACTGATGCAACCATATTACACCTAAAGCAAAAGTTTCAAGACTGAGTGGAGGCCCATCTTCCATACCTAAGTTACAACACTGGTGATAATTGAAAAACAATCGAACATTGTCATGTTAAACAGACAAGAAAAAATACCTTTGCTGGATATCAATCTTTTCTATCATCTAGCCTTATGAGCTTAGATATTTGTCCAAAAGTTTAGCGCTTCCAAGAGAATTTGTGCCAAGTCTTTTGGAAATTTGATGTTGAAATTTAGTAATCTGCTATGGGCACTCTTATGTTTTAGTGCTCCACCCAAGGACAAGTGATAGACTTAGCTCCCCCCCCCCCCCCAAAATAATTACAAATATTGTTCTTCCAAACTCATCCTAAGTGGTGATAGATCCAAGTCTCAAGCTTGATACCATAATTTTCTTTATCGTTTTTTTTTGAAAGAGGCTTAAAAACAACCTAACTGTACATCATTGTTGTGTGATCAGGGGATAGAGTGACATACATTCGTAATCTTGGATATGCATCTTAAGGGGTGACTGATTCTCACCAGTAAGTATGGAATAATTTTTGAGCATGCCATTTGCATATCATGTTGCACCGATAAACCCAGGGGACTTCCTCATAGTGAAGTTAGCAAAAGTTACTTAGTGGAGGCGGTGGTTGATGCCACCATGGAAAGGTGTGTTGGGTTATCTGTTGTGAGGAGGAGTTGAATGGGAACGATACACGGGAGATGGAGATGCACGTGAGCGCTTTCGAGAAGAAACTCTCTTGGGATAGAGGAGGTACTCAAAGGGAATCTTCAGTTGTTGCCACTTTCTCTTGTATTGCACTCTTCTCATGAAGGCACTCAGGACTGTTAAAATACGAGGGACCATCAGATGTTGGAGTCGCCTAGATGGTTGAAATAGACTTCAAAGGCGGGGAATCTGGGGTTGGGATGGAAATACTAAGTCCACACACCAAAACTTATCAATATGAAATTTAAAGCTTTCATTGCCGGTCCCACCAAGGCATGCCATAAATTGTTGGTCATTCAAATGTCACCCGTGTCTCCGATCTGAAGAACTAGTGTTGGTGACAAAAATGGAACCATCTCCAGTTGTGGGACCGTTCACATTTGGGAGGGATCTTATCTAGAAGGCTGGTTCTTCTATCTATTTATACTGCTACGCTACTCCTACTCATAGTGCTGAACTGAAAGGGAAAGATAAGCTAACAATTCCAGGGACCCAGGGATAGAAGGACAAACATGAAAGGAAACCTACAATTAAAAGGATATAGCAACTAGAAAAAGAGGGATGAACAACTATATATTTTGAGCAAAAATGAAGGGAAATGTGTGAAAAGAAGGCTAGGCATGGTAAACACAACTTAAAATGTATTACTAGATCAGTTCATGGAACACAACGAAATAAGGAGTTGCAAGGATTTAGAATGACCACCACAAGCACATATGCAAAAGAAAAGGCTGAAGAAGGATGCAAACATGTAGGTAGAGAATAGTCACAACAAATGAGCTTGATATTCCAGAATGCACAGAGTTGTTTACAATGTTTGAAAGATGCTGAATCCACATGCAAAAAGCTAGATCTAGAGGTCTGCTACTCACACTATAGAAAAAGGAAGTCCTTAAAAAACAAATTTATAAGGATCCAAAGTGTCAACGTTAATAATGAGCCCATATCTTACATTTATAGATGAATCCATGGAAGACTAAGAGAATGAGGGAAAAATGGAATTTGAAATACAATCCACCAAACAAAAGCATTCAATGACTATAATCCACTTACAAATTGTCAAAATACTTTCCCCAATCTGTTGGCATGTTGGAGAGAAGGACAGGAGGGTTGGATCATATCAAATCGGGTGGTTGAAGCACCTATTTGATCAATACTGCCTAGAGAAGACGTGTTCCATTTCTCACTACCACGATCCGACAAAGAATTTGAATTTGACATGTTGAGCATGTAGCCATGGTCACCAACTATTGATTAAGACTAGGCAATGCACCGATCAAGCTCTTGTAGAAAAAAATATATGGTTGTCAGAGCCATCTGGGCCGTAAGATATGTGGCGTGATTGGATT
>JAHRHJ020001719.1:0-18797 GCA_019776745.2 Taxus chinensis
GTGTTTGCTCCAACATAGTGCATCCAATTTTAGTAGGCCTCCCGGAAGAACATGAAGAAGCTCAGAGTTGCAGGAGACAATTGTAATTTTCAAAACAATCCAAATATAGAGCAATTAAATTTGATAAGGGAAAATATTTTAGTATGTTCAATCTTCTTGTTCCTACAGATCAGTTGTAACTAAGCTTCTAAGTGCCTTCGTAGGACCGAAAAATCAGCCCCAAGGATAGTTGTTGCATGGAAAATGACAGGTTTCATAACATCAACAAGTCTAAGCTTCAGGAGCAGCCCCTAATCATTCAAATTTTCCCCGTGATTGGAAAAATAAGATCAACCTCAAATCCTTTTGAGTTTGTTTCAGTGGAAAATCTTGAGGATTTGTAGGGAAGTTTCAAGTCTTCGGTGGTGTTTCAAGTAACCATTTAAGAGAAGAAAAAATTCAAAAATTTAATAAAGTTCCATGATGTCTTGACTCAATAAATGTCTTACTTGAAACTTTGCAACGTGTCATGCATGCAAAGAAATCATAGGTTTAAGTGTGCTTCATACTTGGAAAAATCAAAGTTTTGGGATAGGTTCAGAAGTCCATTTTCACCCCATACAAATCAAGATTGTCACAGAGAAAAGAAAGAAATTTCAAATAAATACAATTTTCCACTCATACAAATTTTAAGTTTTTCTTATGAATATTGAGACATGTCAAGTAACAAAGCGAGGTTCAGGTTCAAGATCAGTGCACTAAGCAGTTTCTGAGGGACAAAATTCAAGGGGTATTGGATCAGTTTCGGGTCCATCTACAATGACTCCATGCCCAATGGAGGCTTCAGGATACTAGTCTTGAGAATCTAGGAGGAAGATGCCCCCACAAGTCACCAAAATTATTATCCATTTTTTCCCCCAAGGAAAAATGGACAACATGGCGTATTGAACTTAGGCACCATGGAATAGCAGGAACCTCACAGCTAAATATGAGGGTTTACAAGTCAAAAATCTTGTTTTTGGGAGCAATTCGGAATGATTGGGGAGAGTTGGAAATCAATCAGAGGATTTTTTTCCTCCTTCTGGGTTTTGAAAAGGGACTCAGATTGGTCTTGAGTGAAAAATGGGAACCCCAACAGGCCCACCTCGGCCAAAACAATGCAAAAAATGGAAAAAATGAAATGAGCCCTAAGGTTCATTTCACTCGGTCTTCATGTAGCCCTCGGTATCTAAAAAAATTGAGAAAATCAGAAAAATCCAAATTCAGGGGAAAAATTTGCAAAAAGGGCCCTTAAAGGGGGCTCGAGCTAAAATTAGCTCACCGAGTAGCCGGCAAGCATACTCGGTGAAGTCTGGCAAGTCGTATGGGGTCAGGCTTAAACAGACCATTGTCGAAGAGCTCATTATCAGCATTGGTAAGGCTATGCAACTTGAGTGGGATAAGAGGCCTCAGGATGAAAGTGACAAGTAGCATCGTCAGGAGCTTAACAAGCTAAGTTGGTAAGCCTTGCGGGTCAGACGAGAGGGTCGCAATGTATCCGCAGTGGAGAGGATCATAGCTCACCGAGTTCGAGGATGATACAATGAGGGTCATGGACAGATGAAGAGCTCGGTGCATCAAGAGTAAGCTCATCTATGGAGTGACCCATTGGAACTCGGAGCTGTAGGGAGTTAGAAGGTGGTAACTCCAAATCAAGTAGCTCAGTGATGGTACTAAGGAGTCATGGAGCATAAAGGTCGTATCTCAGAGAAAGGGCTCAATGAAATATTGAGAGTCAATGCTTGAAATTGTGAGCTCAGGAGTGGTGGCTCAGATGCCATTCGAGTTAATGATGAGGGCTCAGCATGACAAGTCCATAGGCGTAAGGGTGATTGAAGATACAATCGGCTCAGAAGAGTAGCTTGAGGGCTCGATAGGACAATCAACGAACTCATGGCTTGAATTGGTGAACGAGTCTGCAAGCATAGGTGCAACAGAAATATGAAGTTCGGAATGATGTTGGGAAGATCACAGTTGGAAAATGGAGGGGAGACATTTTAGTTGCCAATGAATCAATAAAATCAATCTTGGGCACAAGCATGATGGAGTGTCAAGCCAAGGACGAGGGGCAATGTTAGCAAATGAGTCATCCTTTATGTCCAAGGTAGATAAGCAAGGAAGATGGCCCATTGGTGACGACTCAGCATTCGTCAGATCAGGATAATTGGTTTGGAATGCAAGCCAAGGATGAGCCAAGGAGACCGAGCTAAAGAGCGAAAGCATCATGGGGTCAGAGTAAATGAAGTGGCTAAGGAGCATTGAGCTCGTGAAAGTCTGGGAAATTCAAAGAAATAAGAGGGTTAGAAAATCAACAGGGTTAAAAGATTCAACTTGGGAGAAGAATCTGAAAATTGATGTCGGAAAAATTCGGTGAAAATGTGGCAAGGAATCATGAGATCTCGAGGGGAAAATGGTCAAGAGTTGGAAACTTGGTGGACGTTAGAGATTCCAAGCGGCCATGCATGAAGTGGGCTCGAGTTTGAAGGAGCTCACAATTTTGAAGTCTGAATTTCAGACTTTCAGGGTCAACGGGATTTAGGGTTTTTGTGAGGGCTCAATGGATGAACAAGATTCGGAACACTCGTGGTGAGTTGGAAAAATAGTCCGAATCTCCAAAATGGAAGTCTGAAGTCAACTTCATGCAACTCGGTGTCTAGGTAGGTTCGGAGATTTTAGAGTTCCGGTTGGGAAGTTAATGTCTGCAATCCTGAAACCAGTGTGAACATAGCTTTAAGGGGTGAATGAGCTAATGTTTTTAGGGTTGGAAGGCTCGAATTTGAGATGTGGACAAGTAATGAGTCTAGAGCTAAGGATGATCACAGGTTTTAAGATGTTATGTAATGGAATCTGAAATGCTACAACAAGGTGGAAAATACGATGATCAAAGAAAACATTGGCTTGGTGTTTGAAAGATAAAACTCATCCAAGGTCCATGGCATGTGCAGTGGCTGAATGGGATCGAGACCAGAGTAAGCACCAAGCAGCTCAGTGGAGGATTTGAGCCGGAAGATGAGGTGATCCATGGCTCTGCCAAACATAAAAACAGTGTAACCAGAAGGTTAGAATTGTTTCGTGAGGTTGGAAAAGTAAATGGGGAGTCCAGTTTCGAGGAAAATGAGCCCTAACACATAACACAAGTCGATTTTCAGGGGGGAATGCTTAAGGAGGTGCGAAAGACCAAGGATTGGAATTATAAAGCCTAAAAAATGAAGGAAGAGTTTAGGGGGGTGAGGAAATGAATGGAGGCCACCATAACATACAATGCATGAGTAATCTCACTGAGATCACCGAGCTCTTGGGAGCTACCTTAGCCAGACAAACATTGTACACGGTGCCCAGAATGCACTAAAACCCCCCCCCCCAAAGTGAAAAATGGCATAACTTGAGCTCCGATAACTCATGATTTTCACAAAATCACAAGTCATTGGAAAGGTAGGAGGATGATCTACATCCTGGAAGGCCATCAAAAGTGAATTTCAGAGGTTCTAGACCTCCAAAATTACATGAATAGTGAACAGTGTCTTGGGGTAGGTGAGGTGCAGTTAGTGAGATTAAGGGCATGCTTTCTTCTCCAATAAGGAAAAGTACATGAAGGTATGGGTTTTCAAAGGCCTCCCCATCCTAAATGATGTCATGATGGATTTTGGGATGTGGTTACCATGTACATTTTGAAATTTGAATTTCTTCTCTCTCTCTGCTCAAATTTCTTCTATAAATGTAAGGGGGTTACAACACATTGTAAAGAGTTAGTCATTTTTCTCTCCCCATGCACCCTATTCTCTTCTTCTAGCATAACAGGCTTCAAGCCTTCTCCAAAACATTGTAATGGCATCTTGCCTCTCCCTACATGTAATGTACTATGTGCATATTCATCAATGGAGCAATAAAATTGTGTTTGTGTTAATTTTCTAGCCTCTCATGGTTTTATTGTTTCATCTTTACCTCTCATTGTCAATCAAGTGTTTGTGCATATTTCGGTTTCATTGCAGATTTGGTGTTTTGTGCTTATACAGGAATGGTGAATGTTTGTATTATGGTCTGTTATACAAATGTCTATCCTCCCCATAGTGCATTGAATGTGCATCTAGTCTGTGGTGCTTGACCACCCTCTCCAAGTTCATTCCTTCACTGTTTTTAGGCTGGGAAAGTGATTGACACTCCTTTTCTTGGTGTATCACCGCTTCTAGTGTAGGTTTTATTTCATGCAATATCTTTCCCTGTCTCCTTCAAAGATTAGAATAGGTTTAGATAGGTATTTTTCTTACATTACGATTAGTTGTGATATGTAGGATTAGGTATAGGAATCAGCCTTTGAAGGGTTACCTCAATTTTGCAGGTCCCAAAGCTTGAGGGATAACCCCATGTTTGGAAAATTACAATGAATGACCTATTATCATGCAGGCCATTTGGGGGGTGTTGTGATTTCACCACAACAGAAACATTAAGCTCACCAACATTGGTGGTCTCCTCACAAGTAGTAAATAAGAGTGAATCTATATCTTGGATATTTTCAGCAAGATGAGCATTGAGCTCCTAAAATTTTTCTTCAATAAAGGGTTCACAAGATTGACCCACGATAAGAATATTGCAAAAAAATTCTATAAGCAAGGTTGGGTCCAAACGAATGGGTTCACCAAATTATTTTATAAAAATAAACTTTTAATAAAACCCTAATTACAAAGTAACTGATGTAAATTATGATAAATATCTACTAGATACAAGATGACATAAGTAAATAAGTGCAAGAGAGAGAGTGAAGGACTTAGTTGATTTACACCTGATGTCGAGATTGTGCAGACTGGAGAAACTGATAAACAGGAAGGGTAGACTTTTTCAACAATGCACGATAAATTCTGGAACTACCAAATAAGCCTTGATCAGGGAACCTATACTAGGTTAGGGGTGTCTAGGTACTAGATTTCTTATTTAGGTTCCTGTGACTGCGAAAAAATTTTGGACCCTGAATTTTTTTGTGTCATAATGTTGTTGTTGATAGTCATTGTTGGTCCCTTGTATGTCATTAGATGATCATATAATTCATCTGTAACCTAAAAAGAGACAATGACCTGTAAAACCCTCAAACTACATCAAATCCCAAAAAGAAAAGATGAAATATGGGGAGTCAAAGTGACCCCGGCGGTCACCCAAATGAGTGAACTCCCGATCGAACGATGTACGACATCTCAGATTCTATGTATTTCATGTGTGTTTGTGATACACTCATGCCCTAGGAATCCCTTTTACAAGCGCACGTGATATCGAGAGATAGCTATATGTACCAATGTAAATAGATGTGTGGATGGAAAAATGAACTTCCCTTTCTATGCATGTATGTAGAAAATGTAGTCCCTTATCAATTGTATGATTGTTACTAGATGCCTTTGATGCTCTTAGAATGTCTTTGGATGAAATATTAGGTAATGATAATAAATATTTATAGATTGGTCCTTTATTATAGTCATGTAGCTTTGTATTAATATGATTCCCTTAGTTGAATTTCATAATCGAAAATTGGAAGGCCGACCCATAAGAAAATAAGATGCCCAAAAGATAAAAGAAGCCCAAAAAGAGTGAGTAAGATAAAAAGATGTCGGGGCACAAAGAGGGGATCAGGGAACTTGGGTGCTGGAGTATGAAGTCATGAAATATAAATCAATAAAGTTCAGAGTGGGCTATAGGTTGTGAAATACCAGAAAGAAGACCAAAAACAAAGTAAATCTCGACCAAAGCTAGTTGTCAATTAGTTTTCTTTCTTAGGAATAATATGAATACAAGTATATTTTTAGGACCTAGAAATATGCCCAAGTTCATGATTTTGTGTCTACAAGATGTGGATGTGGTTTACATATCTTGAATTATGTCTTGAAATAAAAAATGTAAAGCTTGGATGCACTCTAGAACAGGTTGATTGGATGAAGGAGTAGGAGCGATAGAGTTGTCAGATAGACGATCAAAAAAATCACTTACTTTAGCATGTGGCATGTTGCAAGGAAGACACATAGTGTCTAGGGTTTTTTAAAGAATGTCCTTGTAATTTAGATGCATTTGAAGTAGATCATGCATAGAAATATGAGGAATTTTAGGAGCCATGAGAAAAGAAAAATGAGGATCCAAAATTATTCGAATATGGATTTACCAAATGATTTTTTAAAAAAATAAATAAATTACTTAAAACCTAATTGTAGAGTAATGCATGATAATAAAATCTAAAGTACATATTTGACACAAGTAATAAGCTAAATAAACTATGAAACCATAAGTGCAATAGAGAGAGGAATGGACTTAGCTTTTTTTTACTTGATCTATGACTAATGCAGAATGGGAAAACTATTGAACAAGAAGTGATATGTGTGATTATTGCTACAAATAAATTTTGTGAGTTCAAAAACAGGCTGCACAGGAGCAATTTAGTCCACGGGAGAATTTTTTTCACGAGCGCCTGGGTGTTGGAAACATCTACTAAGAACATGTGACTATGAAAATTGTGAGAACATAATTTATGGAGTGTAAAAAATATTCAATGTTGATAGCCTGTATATTGTACCTTGATCGTTGAGGTACCTGTAACCTGTAAAACAAATATTTTCCTAAAAAACCCAAAATACCACATCAAATCCAAAAAAGAAAGATGTAATATGTGGAGTCAAACTGACCTTGGTTTTTACCCAATAGAGTGATCTTACAACCGAGCGTTGCACTATATCTAAGACTTCGTGCACTTCTTGTGAATGTGTGAAAGAATCATGCCCTAGGATTCCCTTGTGCGAGTGCACTTGATAGAGGGATCTAGCAAAATATAACAATGTAAATAGAATGTGTGGATGTCAAAATGAACTTCCCCTTCCTATTTTGTGTATGTATAAAATTTAGTTCCTTGTCCCTTGAATGAATGCTATATGGATCCATCTAGTGCTCTTAGATGCCTTTGGATGCAAGATTAGGTGATGATAATAGATGCTTAGAGCTTGGTTCTTTATTTTGGTCACATAACTATGTATTTATATGATTCCCTTAGTTTGAATTTTATAATTGACAATTGGAAGGATGACCCATAAGAAAATAAGATTCCCAAAAGATAAAAGAATATCAAAAGGAGCAAGTAAGGTGGAAAGAGTTCGGGGCACCTAAAGGGGATGAGGGTGCCTGAGCACTGACGTCCTGGCTGGGTGATGGTGTCTGAAGTCATAAGAGAGAGGAAATAAAAGTTCCAACTGGATTTTAGGGTGTACAAGACAAAATAAAATATAAGAAATATAGAAAAAAAGTCAAAGATAGATGTCAATTACTAGTTTTCTCCCTTAGGAATCGTAAATGCAAGTATGTGTTTATCGACCTAGAAATGTACCTAAGTGTATAATTTTGTGTCTACAGTCAACTAAAGGTTTATTACAAAACTCATGGAAATGAAATCTAGATGCTATTGTATAGGTTGGTAAATTTTAGGTTTTAGAGGGACATATCCCTAAGTCAGGAATCAAAACCAAGAAATTTTCTTAACACTTATTGGCAGCTATCCCATATTGATACATAACAAACTAGGCTAAAATACACATGTTGTTAAATAATCCTAACATAAATTCTAGCTGGTTCTAAGGGTTGATGCGACATTCCATGTCACCAAGGGACAACGTTCAAATGGATTGAGATCTCCGCTACGAAACAATATTGGGATTGATTTGATGCAGTATGTTGTTCAAATTTTTACCATGTTAATTAGTCTCATGAGTCATACTCGCATATGAACAATCAAAACTAGGCAAAATGGTCATTCTAGTTGATCAAATATTAGCTCGCTCGTCTCAACATCCTCCACACGTAGGATAACCATATGGATTTTAGGTTTAGATCATGGGCACATTGTTTAATGATAGGGTTTATCCAACTTAATCTAGATTAGATTTTGGGAAATCCTAAAGTGTTCGGGGAAACCTCAATCTGATGCTCTTATTTTGCCCAAGATTTCCAACCCAAAATTACCATCCATTACACAAGCCTCACAAGTGGATTAAAGTATTTAAAAAATAGTATAAAAATGATTATGGGTCCATTACTGGATTCCAAGTTGATAATCTTCAATGTTAGGGATGTATGGGTTGATAACCTTTTCAAGATGATTAATTGTGCAATCATTTGGCCCCAAATTCACTAGATCATTTTTATTCCATATCCTTGTACTTCACTTGTGGAGTATTAAGCCCGTATACAAATCACCCTCTCTGGAGATTCACTTAATTACACTCACAAGAGGATTTTTTCTTACTTCAAGTTTTAATTATTGGTAATACATTTTCGTCCCACTGGGCACCTGCTGTAAAAAAAATTTTGACGAAGAAATGCACCCTTTGGGGAGTGGTGCTATGTCTACCCTTCCAACTTAAAAAATGGAAACACTTCTAGGTTGTGAGTGACATGTATGTTGGAGTGAATCTCCAGAGAGGGTCAGTTCCTCTAGTGTAACATCTAAGACTAATTCTACTCCTAACACTACTCTACTTTACTAAATCAAAAAGGAAAAGGGAGAAGGAATTAAGGTAAACACCTTAAATATGGTGATACACCAAACATTTGGGGATATCATACTTATTTAAACCAGACATATGGACAAAGAGAACCACACACACCGTAAATAATTTGAAAATGAATATGTCAATGTAAAAAGTTTTCGAGAAGGGTTTGAAGTTGTGACATAATAAATCAGGGAAACCAATGGATCCAAAGAGGAAACTTGGTGAGCTCCACAATCGTAGGTTGAATGTACAGCACAGAATATTAAACACAATCTATATCCTCCTAACTAACATAAAATTACATAAAGGCATGGAAATTAAAATGAAAATAAAGGATAGAGTAGTATCACGAGATAAATTTAGCTTAAAGACATGATTTTACATGATAAACATGTTGCAAGAAGGTACAAAATGATGTTCTGTTTATTGATCTTACAAGAGGTGAAACCAACTCAAAAATCACTTATCAAAATATGACCCCTTATTTTCCACTGTATGAAACCTAAGTATATAAATATACTCCATAATAATGATGTAGAAGTATAGAGTATGATCCTTTACAATGAATTGTGGTGTGTTGTTATTAGAATGGAGAGATAGTAACCAAGAGGTGAAACTGTGTATACATGCTTAAGGCTTCTGATGCTCAGAAATAGTAAAACCATGTAGATGTCATGCATGAAGGTATGATCACTAAAGCAAAAACACATGCTTAGAAATAGAACTACATGCTCAAAATATAAAGGGTGTTTAACAAAAGAGAAGGGGAATGGGTTTAGCCATAGATGGCCAAAACCTGATCTTATTTTAAATTAACGACACTTTACACACACAACAAATGTACCCTTGCACGCTTTGTTATTATTTTAGCTTTTGCATTCTCTAAAATTGGATTTTTGACTGAAAACATAAATCTAAACATAGATTGAGGGTCATCTCATGCCACATCGAATTTAAGAACTAATATCACAGAGCATATATTTTTCCCCATTCCGCATCTATCCTTCCCACCATTAAAATTTTAACTTGGACCATCTCACGGATTCTTGCCCTTATAAATTGACCTTTGGAGACTTTATTTGCAAACTTCCAAGGCCTATGTGGCTTCTTCTAACACCAAATTTGTGAGGAATCTAACATGTGGTTTATTATGCTTTGACATACTTGTCAAAAGCATCGACTTTGGTTTCCTTCCTTTGTGGAAAACAATAGCCTTTTGAACACCCACAAAACAATGTCACCACATTTCACATTTATTCAGAGGCAAGATTAAAAATGAACTTCTAAAAACCTACAGAAGACTAGAAATGAACTTCTTTTGTTCCACGGCATACAAATAACAAATATTGTCTAACTTTTCCTCTTTCACTTTATGGAATTCACACGGCCTATTTTTAAACTTACAAATTCAAGGCCTCTCCTCTTTGTTCATGCATTTGTTTCACAAATTTATCAACTTTGAGTGAAAAATAATCTTCATTCTTCAAATTATCAAAACACTGCAATTCTCTGGGTTATAACCACTCTAAAATGCAATACACTTAACCTCAACCAAAAGAACATGAGGAATGCTACTTTTTTTATTGGATCTATAATTGTAAACAAGAGATCAAGCTCCCAAATATCAAATATCTTTTGCCATTTTTCCACCTTCTCACCATTTGCGGCCAACCAAGCAATGTAGAGAACGTAGGCTTGGTTCTATATGTTCCAACGCCTAAATAGAGTCATTTTCCCATGACCAAACAATGGACTCATGGTAGCCTCCATCGAACCCCATGGAACTAGAGGAACTCATGAACAGAATCCTTTGTTCTGAGCATAATCCTAAGTTGGCCCAATTTTTCCAAAAGAAATTGCATTCCAACCAAAACTACCAAAAGGCTTATAAGATTTTCAATCCCTACCAAAAACACATCAAGAATCTTTCCCATACTTGTAAAATTTTGAAATTTCCTTGAGTGAGGGAGGAAAATCTATTTTTTGTCAGATCCAAGAAAGTGTCCGTATAAGTTTCCAGAGGGTTTTAAGTATAACAATCACTCCATAGGACTCTTTATCCATTCCCTTTCCTTATAATCATTGCCTCGTCCTTTAAGGAATTTTAAACTTGGATGTCCCATTCAGGAATGCTAGATGGTTCCCAAACCATTGGGGAGAAATTCCCACTTCAAACCATCATGATAGGCTAAAATTTAAATCCCAATTTGTTGTAGACACAAAAAATGCACTTATTCATGAGCATAAAATGGGAGTAAATTTAGTCACTAAAATATGCACTTATTACTATTACATTTCACCTCTAGTATGTTGTTATATGCATGATTTCTAAGTTTGGAAACTAGGCACTGGTGACACCTCTTTAGTCCTTTTCTTGTTTTATTTGGCTTTGTTTGCATTTTTAATCTGGCATTTGCATCCTTTTAGTCGAGTCATAGGGATCCATGTTCCTGTATCTTCATTTATTTTCTGTTTTCTTGTTACAGGACAATACTGCCCAGACAGGACAGTAACACCCAGGCGCTAATGTCCTTCTAGGCACTTCTGTCCTATTTACTTAGTTTTCTCCTTTGTTATTTTACTTTGGATTTGGTTATTTTCTTATCTTATTTTCATGACCTAGGTTCATATTTTGGTGTCACTATGTGCCAAAATTCAAACACAACACACACACACACACACGCGCGCGCGCGCGCGCGCGCGCACACACACGCACACTATTAACTATTCTAAGGGTACTAAATTTAAGTGGCTATATCATTTATATATCTACCACATACAAAGAAAACAAAAGGGAGTGCATTTTGGGCTACCATTATTCACTACATAGGGGGAGGCTATTCTGAATTACATATCACACATTCTTTGCATTGGGACAAAGTAATTGTAGCCGCTATTCTTTGTGTGAATAACACTAGGGAATCCTAGATCAAGGGACACAATTTTAATCACACACCTCAAGAACTACATTAGAGTTTTGAAATGTAGTGCAATGCTCGAAATGAAAGATCACATCTGGTGACCATCGGGGTCATCTCGACTCTCTCATATGCATTTTTCATTCAGTTTAATGTGTGCTTGAGTCTTGTACAGGTATATCTAGGGTTTATTTTATAAGTACATGTGTGACAAAGCAAAAGTGTAGTGAACTTGACATACAACCTAAAAGAGATAAAGGTGGCAAGAAATGACATAAAAAGAATCATATCTTGAGTTGTCCTATGGACACTAGCACCTAGAATAAACACTAATGCCCAGGTGCCATGTTTTCTCCCAGATTCTCTTGTCCCTAAGATCGTCACATGTCGGTTTTAGAATCAAATTACACGATCAAAATACACCTATTTCAGATCATTCACCAACCCAAAATTAGTTTAGACCTACAGTGGCAAGTTGAGTTATTCTAGAAACCCTATCTATCACTCTTGTTTGTACTTCTATTAGCTAGATCTTGTATGTTACTATTATTTTATCTGATCATTAGTTTCCTTTTCATATATTTAATTTTATTAAAATGGTTATTTGGTCTATTAGTATAAGTATCTATATCCCACATCCACTAAACTTGCCTAGTTGTATGGTAATTAAAAAAATCAGCTTACATGGTTAAGTCATTTTCCAAATTGCTTCATTATATGCATATCCCTTAATCACATTATTTAATGAGACCATTTCATTTTACAAAAAAAATCAAATATTTCAATTGCATCATGAATGCCTCTAAATTTTACATACATGTTTATTATGGAAGCTACTAATACATCTATAAAAATAGCTTTCCATAATGCTTTGATGGATTTCCTCGAGCTGTTATAAATATCCCATTTTGGCCCATGTTGGGGAGATAACATAAAATTTTGTGAAGTGTGGCTATAAAACTACCAACTACAAGTATTTGCAAGGTTCCAAGTAATTATAAATAAAGCTAGCTTTTTCATGTCCAACAATCACTACAATACATGTGACTGCATTTTGTTAGGCATTTATTCAAAAAAACACTTGTTGTCATCAACATTTATAACAAACCGATTATGTGATGAATGCATATGGGAATAAATGTGCTTAGTGAGGATGCCCATGTCATTTGTACAATACACATTCTTGACACTACAAATCTTGACACACCTGGGAAGGAAAGGTAAATAAAACATGCCTTCAATTTTAAAATGCTAATGTAAATTTAATAATGTTTCCATTTCATTTACTTTTTTAAGTGAAAGATTGCATGTATTTCTAAGCACATAGACAAGAACATGAGGAAATCACGGGTCTGAATTGAAAATATAGGCCACAAAGGTTGATAATCAATCTAAATCCTCTAGTGTGTCATATTACCAAACCAGAACAACCAAAACCTCAACTCGAGTAGAGTCAAAACAAGGGCAAAAAAAAATCGAAAACATGCATGCCATGAAAGATCATTGGACAAAAGACACTGTGTCCAGAAAACCCGAACACTCATCAGTGAATATCTACCTCACAATGAGATGCCTTCCAGCATAATTAAAAGTAAACTCAACTGACGTTAATAGTTTTGATATTACTAAGTAACTTAATAATAAATATTAAGTTACGCCTTTAATAATTTACAATTTTTTTAAACAATTAACATTACTTCATGTAGGATTGCCTCTAATAAAATAGATTACATTTCACATGTATAAAGAAATCCAATGCCTCCTTAACATGAATATTTTCATGTAGCTTCTTTGTCTTTTAGGGAACAACTATGGTTTATTGTTTCATCCTAAAAACCTCTCATTTGTTTTCTTTATGCAAATAAATTTTACCATGATTAACTACATTCATTTCATTGATCTTCAATTAATTTTTCTTCATTCTAACATAGGAATTAATAGCATTGTAACCTTGTTTTATGTTGGATCTATCAAATCAACCAACATGTTTACCTCTATTATATGCTTGATCCATCGCATCAACTAACATAATTATCTTTCTTATAAATATTTCATTTTTTGTGTCAAAATATATTATAATATAAAAATTCAAATTTAAACTATTACCATAATGTAATGCCCAAAAAACTTAACCCAAAATTTAAGTAAAACTAGAGAATTTTTTTTTTGACACATCCTTGTTTTGATTTCACATAAATAGGGTTTCCTAGGTGCATTTTCCAACATAACACCTACAAGAGAATTATCAATTTTCACTTACATTCTTTTTAAAAGTTCAACTAGCTCTCCAATTTTTCATTTTGCATAATATTAAATAACACAAGAAGGGTGAATTGCTAAAGGTGAGTTCTAACGTACCACAAAAAATAATTCCCTTCACCTAACAGTAGGTATCCAAGAGTGAGATGAGAAACAAAGATTATGGGATTCATTAGCATGAGCTCAACAATCAAACCTATAGAGAGGAAGGCCTTTGTTTACAAAACACCATCTAAGGCTTCTTTTGATTTGAGATAGTTCTAGGCATAATGAAAAGAGAAAGGGTTGAAGACACAATTAAGTCAACTTGTCAACTAAGTTGACATTTGTCTAATAAGATCCTACTTTTAACAACCTTTACAATTTTAGGGTACTTATTCCCCTAACTATCACATGTGTTTCCTTATAGAACACATTATTTTATCTGGCATCAATCATCCTATAGGTTATAAGACATAACCAATGAGGAAGCGTCACAACCTCTAGGGTTATTCCACGAGGAAATAATGTGTTTGTATTGATTCAACACCTACATCACAAATTCTAAGCTAGTTAGTGTGCTCTAGAATTACCTTTCATATAAAATAAATTAGAGGAGAGTTACATATCTAAGTCGAGCATATATTTTGAACTAATCGACTTGGGATTAAACATGCTTGGAAAGTCTTTATAAAATGACAACAATAAAGGTGATTGGTCTTATCATCGTAGACACTAGCAAAGAGTAGAACAAATGTTTACAACTCCACATAGGGTTAAAAGAAGATAGGGATGTAGTTTCCACTTAAGTTTTGTAAGACCGAGATAGAAATAAATGTAATAATATAAATAAATGTATAAAATATAAATAAATTTATAAAAAAACAAATGAAAGCTATTTTTATATTATTAATTTTGATTGAGGCATACGGTGCTGGATTTTGCAAGGTGTTTAGACGTTTTTAATCATTTTAATCACTTTTGAAATATGACTGTCATGATTGTCAAGTAAATATAATTTAAACGTCAAACTAGCATGTATATTCAAAATTTAATTGCCATATATATATATATATGAAAGTTAATAAATAAAATATTACACATACTATACATTATAAATTTGTGAGATTGAGGATAAATATAACATAAATGAAAATAAAAACTGTGGAATGTAAATAAAATAAAAATAATAGAGTTATTTAGTATCTTATTTAAATCATTTCTGAAATGCATATTAAATTTTGAATGCAAAATAACATCCATATAATTTTTTAAACCGTCAAATAATTTTATTGTGGCGTGTAACATTGAACGTCAAAATCCAGCACACGAGGAGGCATATAACGAAGACTTTTTAAATAAGGTTCGTATAAAAAAAATGTCTGCTGCTTTTCTATTAATAGATTAAAAAAATCCTAATGAGGCTATTAATAGGAATGATGCAAATAAAAATGCATCAAATTTAAACACCGGGAATGGAAGCTACCCTGTTTTTCAGTTGAAGTGGGCGTAATCATCAAAGTGCTTTCGGTTGTATTAATTTGTGCAATGACGAAAACTTTTTTGAAAGAATATCATCTGCAGGAAGAGATCGGCAGAGGCGCGTTTGGGATTATTTACCGTTGTGTAAACACAGAGACTGGGGGAGTTTTTGCATGTAAAACCATACTCGATGCCGATACCCAGAACAGAGAATGCCTCTGCAGCGAGATCTCCATTTTGAAATATGTGCGTGGGCATCACGGAATTGTCCAAATCCACGACTTTCATGAAGATGAAGATTGCGTGTGGCTGCTAATGGAGCTCTGCTCTGGCGGAGATCTCTATGAGCGAATCGTTGAAAAGAAAACATTCCGTGAAGATGAGGCGGCGGCGGTGTTGAAAAGCCTGATGGAGGCCATCCGTTTCTGCCACAGCAAGGGCATTGTCCATAGAGATCTTAAACCAGAAAACATTCTCTTCGCAGACGATTCTTCCTTCCCCAATCGCATCAAGCTCGCCGACTTCGGCGAGGCTTCCTTCTCCTCTTCTTCAGGTATTCTACATTTTCTTTTTTTTCTTTTTTGGTTTTAAGGTCGATCCAATTCCCGGAAGTTACTTAAATTCAACTCTGTCTAAACCACTGCTAAAAGTTTGAGAAATGGCGATGTTGCAGGGAAAAAAATGAGAGAATTGGTGGGTACTCCCTTTTACATGGCGCCGGAGGTTGTGCAAGGAAACTATTATGACGAGAAGGTGGATGTGTGGAGTGCAGGGGTCATTCTGTACATAATGCTCGCAGGGATTCCTCCGTTTAATGGTGAAACGACGCAGCAGATATTTGAGGCGGTTCAGTATGAGAGGCTGCCCTTTCCAAGCGAACCGTGGCGTCTAATATCAGAGTCTGCCAAGGATTTAATCCGCCAAATGTTGTGCCGAGATGTAGGCAGAAGATTTACTGCTCATCAGGTGTTAGGTATATAAAAATATCATTTCCCATTTCATTTAATGGTTTCCCATGGCGTTTCTGTTAACTAAAAAAATTCTTGTTTGTTTTGGACAGAGCATCCTTGGATCGTTGGCACTTGCTTTTAAGGGCATCAATTTTATTCCATGACGAACATTCCTTGGACGATGATGTGTAGAACCTGCAAAGCAAAAAGGCTTGTAATTTATGGGTGCCCCGTTCTCTGTAATATATGAAGTCTATGAAGAGCAAATTTTTCAAGGTTACATTTGAGTTCCATTGTACTTTTTTTAATTGTGTTGAATTTTTAAAAATAGCGCGTGCTAATGTTTTCCTGCTATCAATACTTAAGCTATGGCGACTCTTAGTTTTTTCTCGCACACTATACGTAAAAAATACATTCCCTGTTTTTAATAAAATTACAAGTTATGTAAATATCACTTTATGCTAAATTATGCTTTCTTTGTTGGTTCGTTTTCTTCGGATAGTTTACAGTTTCTTCTCCATTTTTGAGTTCAATCCCAAAAAGTTTTATACATGTTAATATTATCAGCTATTATTTGTGAAAGACTTTGATTCGGTAGCAATTGTCCATCTTTGGTGCGAAAATCTGTATGCGATGTTAGAAATTTACATGTATCTATTTTATTGCTTGTGGAATGTTAAATTTCTAGAATAAGTAAATGGTTAAATTTATCATTCCTAAAAACTTTTCTTATGTCCCAAAAAGGAAACGGTTTAACCATTTCACTATGATTTCTTTTTGTTTTCTTTGTGGATCTGCCAAATAATTTTAAAAGGGAAGTTATAAAGAAAAAGAAAGAAAAATCAAACAGCTAAACAATCTCCCATGTTTTTGTGCAAGCAACATAAACCGGTCTCTCAGGCCTCATTCTAGATAATATCATGGGCTTCGCTTCAATTATTCTATCTCGATTGTAATTTTCTCTCAGTAAAAATTCTCAAGGATATAATATTACTACTAAAAATCTCTCCACTCAATTTGGGTCATAGTCAACTTACAGGTAAAATCCCTACAACTTTGACCAATCGATTTGTAGGTAAAATCCCTTCATCTCTGGATAGTATGCCAAAATTTCACAATCTTAATCTACCAATTTCACATATCAGGCAAGGAGGAGGTCATGGTCGTAAGTGTTACGAACATAGATGTTTTTTTTGACATGAAACAAGCCTATATAGGCATTCATGGGCCTACATAGAAGGGAACATTAGTCCCATAAAAGGGGGTAAGGGAGAGGGTTATGGCCATAACCCACCTTACATAGTTTAATCTATCTTGTTCAAGATTGTCACATATGTCTTGTTAGTTTATAATCAATGGTGACTCTGCAATGGAAATGACCCTCCTAATAACCTAATGGTTAGTTGAATCTGGTATGAGTATAATTAAATGCTTGGTAAAATTATATTTAACTGATGGTCATTAGACATAATTACAATCATCAAAATGTAACTAATGTCAAATGTTATATTAAATATAATGACTCATATGTTGACAAGAAAAATATGGTCGTCATGCCATATGTGAATCTCAATATTTATGTTTGATTGTGCATCCTTCCTCCACGTCGATTTCAATATGTATACATTCTAATAATGTAACAAGAAAACTACTAGAGAGAATTTATATGAATACATTTTCAATTGCTTATGTGTAGGTGGTCACACAAAGTTAAGGCATACTTTGTGGCATTAACATTATTGTGTTCGCATGTCAAGTGAGTGAGTGAGTCATTTGTTCCAAGTGTAATGCCCATAACATGCCTTTTGAGATGGCACACATATGTGAGCATTCGTCGGCCAATGTGGAAGTAAAATTTATGGACATAAGAATGAAGAAGAAAGAGATCCAAGGGTTACAGCCATAACCACCCTTACATAATTTTATATAATGTGTTCAACATTGTGGCAAAAAAATTAATTTTGAATTTAATCATCTTATTAGAGTGCATGTCAATTTTTCTTATGTTTTGTAAAACTCAAGTGAATGGGATTTATCCAAACAAAGTATGTCTTATTTTTTGATCTTCTCCTCTCATCTTTCATGACTTCATAATACAAATAATCTCATTTAATTGCCTCTACAAACATTCCTTACTTCCCCAAGTAAGATGCACCCCTTCATTACATCTTGGAAATTTTTTAATGACTCTTAAAGCTTCATGTATTCAAAACATTAATATTCCAGGATCCTTATGTGTCGATGGAGTTGAGTGAACATTTGAATTTTCCCTCCTACTAGCATAATAATGTTGGTTGATTGCATGGCGAGTATGTGTGCTTTCTCCACCTTCCCCTCTCATCCTCAAAGGTTACATAATACTTTAAACCCCTACTTTATTTCCTCTAAATAGATTATTTACTACACCAAGTTAGTTATGCCTCTGGAGAGTGCATCTTGGGATTATTCAATTCTTAATAGGTAAAATATAAGAATAAACTAGGGATGGAATTTCTATAAAAGAATTATTATCTACAATTTTCTAAATCCTACTTTTGCAATGAGGCTTTTTTTCCCTTTAGACAACGTTATTATTGAAAATGCTCAATCTAATATTATAATTATTACAACAAGCCTACCACCCCTGATTTTTCCTTGACTTCCTAAATAGTTTTAATGTTCTTCCTTAGTGTAAATGAATGTAA
>JAHRHJ020001720.1:0-18789 GCA_019776745.2 Taxus chinensis
TTGCACTTTGCATTGGGCCTGCAGTAAGTGCGTACATAATGAATTTTCATGTGGTTGCCCAGGCATAACAAGCAATAGATGTGTCAAAAATAAGAACAAATCCCATCATAGACCGCAACAAAGCTCATCACTTTTGAATGAAATCTGGGCATTCCTCATCATACGAAATATGTGCGATAAGTCCTCGAAGAATTCAAGAAGTGCCTGGGATGCTATGAGGATAAAATACATGCAGATAATGAACGGCTTTATCTAAAGAACAAGAAGCCAGTGAGAGTGGCCACAAACCATCACCTTATGACCTTCAAGGAGAGTTGAGTGATATAATTACCTTCTAACTAGAGTATTTTGGGATCCTTGATCCCAATTATTTTCCACAAATAATAGATCTGAGGTATCTGGAAACCATGACCAAGAATGTGCCTGATTAGTGTTTTGGCTGGGAGAAATCAGCAATGACACCATTCCATTAGCTCCAATAAGTCTAACAACTGGGAAGTTCTTATGAATTCCTACATTGTATCACTATGCGGCAACAAGGGATTTCACAGTTTCACAGGCTAGCTCTAATGGTTAGGGCCCACCAGGTCCAAATAATATGAATTCTACCTAGAGCTAAAGCTTTGAGCAGCAATTCCCATTCTTCCAAAATTAATGATTCCATTCTTATAGAGGTACTCTGTTGCTATTCCAAACAGGAGACACACAAAAAAACGGTCGAACCAGCCCGAGTGTGTTCTGCTACAAGACCTGGGGAGCATTTTCACACAAACAATTCCCCAAAATTCACTACCTCAGAGCTGTGAATTTTCGAAGGAGAGCCACAGCTACCTGTTTCTCTCGGAATGTTTCGGCTTCTGGAACATATTTGCTCTATCCTTTCATTCCTTTTTAAAACAGATAAGGTTAGGCGAGGAGGAATACCTGTAAATGTCGAGATGGTGTGCGCGTACCGTAGAGAACGATCAGGTTTACTGGCGAAGAACTCTTTTTGTCCTTGGAAGACTCTTGGCCAATAAGAACAACAAGACCACAACGATTGATTAACAATAATGAGGAAACCTGCCTTGGGCCCAGGAAATAAAACTTCCTTTTCGAAGGTGGTCATTTTCCCTGCTAATATGAATTAACACAAAGACTATCATATCACATTAAATTACTTTCACTCGTTTGGAACGGAGAGGGGAAAGGCGATTTTCTGTTTGAATACAGTAACTGATAATACCCGGTTGCCTGATAACCGATACCGGTGGGTTTAGGATCTGTAGGTTGGCTTTGTTTATGGAGTGATTGTGTTTTAGGTAGCTATATGTTTGGGTAAGGCCTGGTAATGGTGATTTTTAGGAAATGAGATATGGATTAAAAAGATGAATATTTAGATGCAATGCACGCTGGGTAGTGGGATTCAGAATGGATTTTAGGAGGACTGTGATTCAAAAAGGCATAAGAAATGTTATAACAGAGACATGCAACAATGTGACTTTACTGTTTTTTACGAGATGCAAGTTGATCCTCCTTTTTTTCACAACTCTTTTGGTTTCTTCACTCGTCTCTCTTTCGGTCAATGAAGATCTGGACTCTTTAATCGCTCCCACTGCATCTCTGTGAATTCAAAAATCCTTCGACCTTTGAGTTTGGTGTTCTGGGATCCCATTTTACGGAAACCCGATGGCTGTTACGTAACCGGACACGGTCGAGTAGGAACCGGCATCGATAAGGAAAAAAGTAGGGCTATTTTTAGGAAAATAGCCACCTTCCTGCTTTTCCTTTTTCTCTCTAAAGTGCTTGCAGACACTAAATGGCCAGATCTCCATAATATTATACCTGGTGAATGCCTAATAGAACCTCAAGCCACACAACATTGGAGAAAACTTAACATTGTCTCTAACCCTCATCGAGTATCAACATACTTGCATCATAGTTTCACAATATTTTGGGAAGAAATATTGTAGAAGGAACTTGGAGCAGTAGAATTTTGGTATAGGTAATCCAATCTACTTATTTCAAAGTTTTTTCCAAACTACATATCTAATATTTATGTTCCCTCGTCTCACAGGTATGAATGGTAACATAGAGGCTCCACACATGTCCATGATTTATTGTGGCTCGAGAATGCGCCAAAAGTTGACGAAATGGACTGGGAGGATACAACAACTATTGAGGCGATAAAACAATACTTTGATAAGATCGTGTCTACTTGGAACCCCCCCTGACTTGTAACCGCTTGGATTTTGTTTTCAGTTCACTCCTAGACGACCCTTGCTTGCTAAATACAACACAAATTCTATCCACCTCCCCGCATGCAGACCTTGAAGAACTACATAATCGATTTCAGTGCTACACTAAATGTTCAGAGTAGACATGCTTGCGTAGAAAGCAATCACAGCTGCAGTGCGGGTACAACGCCCCTGGGCCACATAACCTACTTCTTCCTTGCACATTGAAAGTGATGGGAAAATTAAATACCTCCCTTCCAAAAACAATGACATATTAAAATGGCCTGGGGAT
This sequence comes from Taxus chinensis, assembly GCA_019776745.2. Classification (NCBI taxonomy): domain Eukaryota; kingdom Viridiplantae; phylum Streptophyta; class Pinopsida; order Cupressales; family Taxaceae; genus Taxus; species Taxus chinensis. The sequence goes on from JAHRHJ020001720.1 coordinate 2,509, forward strand.
TAACTATCCACAAGTCATAAGGACTTACTTTACACAGAGCAACCATCAACATTGTAACCACTGAAAGGAAGGGTCTGACATTCACAACTTTCTCTAGAGTTCCCTCACTTGCAAATCTACGCATTTCACCTACTTTTTCATTCGAGTTATACTCAAATATGGCACACGTACTAGCACTCGGAGCAAGAAGAAAGGAGGAAGAAAGACTACTATCACTCAACCCATCATAAATACTACCCTCTGCTTTGATAACACCTCCACTACTACTATACTCAACACTTCTTCTATCCAAACCGACACTGTCGTTCAAGGGGTATCAAATGTAATCATGATTATTGAAACTAAAATTTCCCACTAAAGGCTACCATTCATGATATAAATACTGCAAATGTATACATGTCTCATTATGTGTACGTATATATCTTCATTTATTTGATGTTTTCAAATATGAAAAGCAACTTTAAATGTACGAATCTGTAACATAATTAAATGTACACATAAAACATTTCAATGTAATGTTTCAACTAAATTCCTACACTACAACTTTCAATCACACACATTATCAACTATACAATAAATGCTTTTCCAACAAAACACCAACCGAACAATCAATGCACAACTAACACAATAAAGCCGAATTAAATACATAAAACATCAACTATAAAATAAATTAACTATTGAAAACGTGTTATCCTACAAAATTGACAAGGGCAATTTGCAGGTAACCATACCAAAATTTCCATTTTGTCCACAAGGGGAGTTTGACAAATTTCAAAATGGCCCAAAACTTCCTTTCAAAAAATCTGGATGTTGCGAAACTTAGTCAATTTTGTTAATCCTTCGGCGCACCCATCTTCATGTCGACATGACTGAAGTTGCGCCCCTTTTTACACAAGGTGTAATTTTCCTTGTGTCGACATATCGAAATCTATGCCCACTCTTATAATCCTTGGTGCACTCATTATTATGTTAACATCACAAAAGTTACACCCCTTTGACCCTTTGGCATTGGAAATATCATGTTGCCATCATAAAATGTGCGCTAAGGTGTTGTTAATGTTGTGTTGATGTCCTTGAAGTTGCACTAAGGCGCACTTTTTATCGTGTCGACGCTCTAAAAGTCGCACCAAAAGAAGTTGGTGAAGTAATAAATGCCAGTTTTCTTATAAATAGGTGCCCGACACCTGTCATTTTCATGAATTGAAAATTGAAAAAAGTGTTTTCACTGCTCCTGTCAGCCATCCTTGTCCCCCCGCGTGTAATTTTTCGAGCTTGTGGATCCCACGTCATTCCTCGTCTTTTATAAATCCGGGTAATTGGCTCCTCTCCTTGTTATTGTTATTTTTTTGTTGTGTTAGGTATTATGATGGTGTAAAAGATAAAAATTAAAAGAAACACGCATAACACAATCTGCAAGCTAGCTGAAGCCATTTTCTAGATCTACAAATCTAGAAGACCCCTGACTCCGAAGAAGCCAAAAACTCATCTTTTCTTACCTGCTTCCTTGCCAAACCAACCCTCTCTTTACCATCTGAGATATCCAAAAGAGAGAGAGAGAGAGAGAGAGAGAGAAATCAAGAAAATAAAGCCAAGACTATTAAACTGATTAAATCATGGCACACTGTTTTGTCTTGCAACATCTTCCAAACTTGCGCCTTGGCACACTTTACCCTTTTGCAGCATAACCCTAACCCGCGCCCAGTTGAAATAACACTTAGCAGCTTTTGTGGGGCGTAGGTGCAATCTGCACAATAGCAACATAAGATGTTGTGTGCTTCAAAATTGCACCACGCGCTTTTTCCCTTGGCGCACTGTTTTGTCTTGCAACATATTTCAAAGTTGGGCCTTGGTGCACTCTAAACCCATGCAACACAAACGTTTTCAGCGCCCAGACCAAGCAGATTTTTCCCAAGGCACAGGCACAACCTCCTTAACACCAACATAAGATGTTGCATGTTGCAAACCCACGCCCTGTGCTTTACCCTTTGGCACTGCATTTTTTTATTCAACACCTCTCAAAAGTGCGCCCTTTCTAAACTTGGCGCAACTTTTCTCATGTAAACATCCTCCCAAGTGCGCCTAGCAATAAAAAGTTTCTGCAGCATGTTGTGAACTTGCGCCTTGTGCCCTAAGTGTTGTAATTGCTAGTTCTTCATTCTGCAAGCTTTTATTATGAATAACATGACGGTTGACATGGCTCTTCTGTGTTGGACCTCCTTGATTCTTCTTGCAGAACAACAACATCCATCTTTGAGCTCACACATGTCTTCATCAAGCAAGAAACCAACTAAAGCTAAATCTAAAGCTAAGCAGTCCGAACAAGAGATGAAGTACAAGTATCAGAAAGTCAGGATGCCTAAATCATATGCACAGTGCAGCCTTGACATTAGAGATTCTGAGCTAGGCCATATTGACATGGATGACTTGTGGGCAAGGACCAACCAGGAAAGTAGTGGCCTGTGGATGAACAAACTAGTGGGCAGCAGATTGCACTTTGCAGTTGGGCTGCCAGTAAGTGCCGTAAATAATGAATTTATCATGTTGGTTGCCCAGTGCTATAACAAAGACAATAGATGTGTCAAAAATAAAGAACAAAATCCCATCATAGACCTCACAGCTCATCACTTTGAAATGATCCTGGGCATTCCTCATCATACGAAATATGTAGAGATAAGTCTCGAAGAATGCAAGAAGGCCTGGGATGATAATGAGGATAAATACATGCAGATGATGAACGAGCTTTATCTAAAGAACAAGAAGCCAGTGAGAAGATGGCCACAAACCATCCACCTTAGTGACTTCAATGAGGAGTTGAGTGATATAATTACCTTCTTAACTAGAGTATTTGGGATCCTTGATGCCCATTATTTCCACAAATAGATGCTGAGGTATCTGGAAACCATGAACAAGAATGTGCCTGATTAGTGTTTTGGCTGGGGAGAAATCATCAATGACACCATCTCCCAGTAGCTCCAATAAGTTCTAACAACTGGGAAGTTCTATATGAATTCCTACATTGTATACACTATTGCGGCAACAAGGGATTTCACAGGCTTAGCTCGAAATGGGGTATGGCCCCAGGTCAAAATATATGAATTCTACCTAGAGCTAAAGCTTGAGGCTAGCATCTCCCAGTTCTCCAAAATTAATGATGCCTTCTTATATGAGGTAATCTGCTTGCTAAGGCCAAACATGAGACACGGTCGGACCAGCCCGAGTGTGATTGCTGCTACAAAGAAATGGGGAGCATTGTTCACACAATTCCCCAAATTCACATACCTCAGAGCTGTGAATTTCGAAGGAGAGCCAACAAAGCTACCTGTTTCGCTCGGAATGTTTCGGCTTCTGGGAACATAGTTGCTTCTATCCTTTCATTCCTTTTAGAAACAGATAAGGTTAGGGCTAGGAGGAATACCTGTTTAATGTCGAGATGGTGTGTGCGTACCGTAGAGAAAGATCAGGTTGACTGCGAAGAACTCCTTTTTGTCTTGGAAGGACTACCTGCAAATAAGAACACAAGATCACAAGATTTTGATTAGACAATAAATGAGGAAACTGCCTTGGGCCCAGGAAATATAAAACTTCCTTTCGAAGGTGGTCAGTTTCCCTGCTAATATGAATTAACACAAAAGACTGTAAAATATCAATTAAATTACTTTGTTGAAATGGATAGGAGAAGGCTGGTTTTTGGTTGTAGTCAGGGTAGCCGATACCGGTCACTGGTAACCGATGTCGGTAGGGTTTAGGATCTGTAGGTTGGTTGTTTTGTGGGGTGTTTGTGTTATTTGGTAGCTGTGTTATTTGTAAGGCTGTATATGGGTGATATTAGGAAATAAGGTGATGAGAGGTAGATGAATGATAGTTAGATGTAATATGCACGCTGGGTAGTGGATTCAGGGATGGATTCATGAGGGCTGTGATTCAAAAGGCATAAGAAATGTTACAAGAGAAGACATGCAAGATGTGACTTACTGGTTTTTGATGAAGATGCAAGTTGATCTCCTTTGCTGCATACTCTTCTGGTTTCTTCACTTGTCTCTGCTCAGTTAAGTGAAGATCTGGACTCTGTTGATTGCTCCCAATGATATCTGTTGATTCAAAAATCCTTCAAGCTTTGATTTTGGTTCAGGGAGCCCATTTACAGGGAGCCGATGGCGGTTACGTAACCGACGGCGGTTGAGTAGGAACCGGCATCGGTAAGGAAAAAGTAGGCTATTTTTAGTAAAATAGCTCACCTTCCCTGCTTTTCTCCTGAGAGATCAGTTGCGGGCTCGGTCAAGTGACTAGAAGGTTGGTTTTGGGTGCGAGAAAGGGGTCATTAGTTATGGGTGTAGGTGTGGACCAAGTTATAGGTCTTAATTAGGTTAGTTTAGGGTTAGGGATAGGTCATGATGAGGTGGCAAAATGAGTAAGGTGGCAGGTAAGGTGATGTGGATTTATCAATTACAAGGTAATTAATAAATAATTGTGTAAGGTTTAGGTGATGAGGTTAGGTTGCGAGATAAGATGCGGGTCACAAGGGGTCGTAAGACATAAATTTGGTGTCTACATTAGCCCCTTATTGTCATGTAGCTTGTTTTGTAAAGCTACGCGGACAATAATATGAAGTGGTTTCTCCTGTTAAGGGTATAGGTAATCCCCCTCAAATCTATCACTGATTGAGAGAACGTGAAATCAAGGATAGGGTTGATAAAGGGTAAATTGTGTAGAGATGATGATGAGAGGGTGGGGGTAGGTCCAAGGAAGCAAACGCACATTGAAATGCAATAGTACGACTAGGGTACATGATTTGATGAGAAAACCGGCAATGCATAGGAAAAGGTCGATAGTTTATCCAAACAAGGGTGATATAATCTTGGTATCCAAGGCATAGGAAGTAGCTCCAGGGTATATAACAGGTAAGGTATAGGAACGTTTAGGCATGTCCGACAGCACCAAATGGTTGGTTTGGTTGAGATAAACGTCACGGTCTAGGTCTGGGCAAAGTTGGTCGACAGATCAAGTCAAGAACCCTAATCATGCTAAAACATGAACATGTGAGCTCAATTGAACAAAAAAAACTATAGGATGGGTGGATAAAAGTGTATGGTGTTGATTTTGGGTAAGGTATTGGAGTGGTACAGCCGTGGGTCGGGCTGAGTTGTTGGGTTGCAGCCTTGGGTCGGGTGAGGCCGGTTGGTTAGGGCGAGGCCTTGGGTCGGGCCAAACGGGTAGGGTGAGGCCTTGGGTCGGGCCGGTTGGTTAGGGCGAGGCCTTGGGTCGGGCCGGTTGGTTAGGGCGAGGCCTTGGGTCGAGCCAAATGGGTAGGGCGAGGCCTTGGGTCGGGCCGGTTGGTTAGGGCGAGGCCTTGGGTCGGGCCGGTTGGTTAGGGCGATGCTAAAACACGAACAGGTGAGCTCAATTGAACAAAAAAACTATAGGATGGGTGGATAAAAGTGTATGGTGTTGATTTTGGGTAAGGTATTGGAGTGGTACGGCCGTGGGTCAGGCTGGTTGGTTAGGGCGAGGCCTTGGGTTGGGCCGGTTGGTTAGGGCGAGGCCTTGGGTCGGGCCAAATGGTTAAAATGTTTGCATCAAAGGGGTGATATAGGTGATGTGAGTGGAAAAGGACCCTAATCATGCTAAAACACGAACAGGTGAGCTCAATTGAACAAAAAAACTACACGATGGGTGGATAAAAGTGTATGGTGTTGATTTTGGGTAAGGTATTGGAGTGGTACGGCCGTGGGTCAGGCTGGTTGGTTAGGGCGAGGCCTTGGGTTGGGCTGGTTGGTTAGGGGCGAGGCCTTGGGTCGGGCCAATTGGGTAGGGCGAGGCATCAAAGGGTGATATAGGCGATGTGAGTGGAAAAGGACAAATAGTAAATAAGGGAAAAATGTTGGGGGGAAAGTTGGAAGAAAACCGATGTCGATGCGACATGACCGATATCGGTTAAGGGACCGATACCAGTTCCTGAGGGCAAAATAAAACCAATACTGGTTAAGGGCAAAAAACCTATAAAAAGAAAAATACGGCTTGTCATTGTCACTTTTGCAAATTGGAAACCAATTAAGTTGTCTGAGGTGGATTTTGGATATTGGTGCATTTGTTGGCTGAGGTGGCACTAGTTGAGTGGAGAAGTGAGTTGATTGGTTGGCCTGAGTGAGTAGCAGGCAACATTTGATTGGTAGAGGACCCTGCAAAGCAAAGTTTGACCCATGGCACAGGCAGGAGGAGCAGGAGGGGTGGGACCAGCTGGACCACCACCACCCATCCCACCACGACGACGTGTCGTCGTACCGGTAGGTTCGAAACACCTTATTGTGTTTATTTTGTGTTATTATGCTAAATTGGGGGTTTGGGTAGGAATGTACATTTTTTAGGAAATAATGAGAAAATGGAAATGATTTGAAAAAGGGAGAGGGTAGATAGGTAAAATAAGCTAAGGTGGCTAGGTGGGTAGATTTTTAGGGTGTTTGGGTGGGTATGTAGGTAGAAAAAGGAAAAAATGTAGGTGGGGGGGCGCCGCACGGGGATTCGGCTCCAGGAAATGACAGTGACCGATGTCGGTCGCAAAATTAACGGGCAAGGTGGTTTAGTGCCCTAACCGGCGTCGGTCGTGTATCAGCCGGCGTCGGTGGGAGTTTATTGTTTTGATTTTTTTTTGTTTGTTTTTGCTTTGGTTTGTGTGGGTTTGTTTGGGGTTTGTGTGGGTTTGGGTTTAGGTTGGGTTGGTATGGCTTTGGGTTGGGTTTGGGGTTGGGTATGGGTTTGGGGGGTGGGTAGGGAGATAGTGGAAAAGGTAGGTGACTAGAGGGGGGGGGTTAGAGAGTCGGGGTGTGGTCGGGGGGATAAAAGGGGGTATAGAGGGGTAAAGTAGATGATGTGATAAAGAGTAGGTCTAAGGTTGTGGGTTGGTTTTTGCAGGCACGTCAGCAGTTGACGATGCGGGATAGGATGCCCCTACTGTTGGTGCGGATGTGGCCACACGTATCCACGGCTACGACTATCATGCACGAGGTCGGGAATCGGCGGAGTCTAGCGATACAGAGCTATTGATAGAGATCACAGCCTGATGGTTTCCCTCATCGAGAGATGGGATCCGACGACCAATGTGTTCCATCTCCCGACTGGGGAGATGACTATCACATTGGAGGATGTGTATCACATCCTTCGACTGCCGATCGAGGGAGAGGCAGTGTTCTAGGTAGATTCGGGAGACAGTGATGGAAAACATCCTATAGATTTTTGGAGATGCAGCCGCGCTACTTACCTATCACAGCGCGAGTATCGGGTATGGTGACATGTATCGTGCGCACCGACACGAGACACGACTGGCTATGCTGATGATGATTGGGATCACCTGCTTCACCCTCCCGGACTCAGAGGGAGGCCGCTTTCCACGGGCATTGATGGGGGTGCTGCTTGAGATGGTGGAGGAGCACACCTGTTACGCTTGGGCACCAGTATACCTGGTGTAATTATACAGGGAGCTATGGGGCTATCGCCGGATGAGGCGATTTAGGATTTTCTCTACCTTTTTACTTCACTGTTGGGCATATGAGCACATCATATGCATCAGGCCAGTAGGGTTACCCCAGCAGCTAGGGCCACAGGTCATATACAGATATGGCTTTCAGAGGTGGTTGGGGGTCGTGGGGAAGCCACGAGCAGTTCTTGCAGGTCGGGATGTGGCGTATTATAGACATTTGTTAGAGGGCCTAACAGCGGTAGATATTGTATGGAGACCTTACAGAGGTCATCACCCTGGCAGAGGAGCCCGCTTACAGTTGCGCCTGATCCAGTACACATTCTGGATAGCAGGACGGAGGCCGGGAGAGTATGAGAGGATACCCCTAGAGAGGGTACGCAGGCAGATGGGGCTGCGACAGGACGAGCCACCTCCCTTCCCTCAGTACAAGAGGGATGATGTAGAGGCCCCACTGCCTGCACCACAGCCCGTGGATCCAGATTGGGTTGCTGAGAGGCTGGCAGGTGACACTATAGATGATGCTGGTTGCACGGGAGCATACAGGGTTTGGTGGGCTGGTCAGAGAGCAGTCAGAATAGCACCTCCTGCACAGCCAGACTTGGCTGCAGTGATAGCAGAGCGAGATCAGCTCAGGGGCTAGGTGTAGTTATTACAGGGGCAGTTGGCTGCTGCACAGGCACAGATAGGTGTCCTACAGGGGCAGCTAGCCCAGGCGCAGGTACAGGTACAGGCACAGGCACAGGCACCACCACCAGCAGCGGCACAGCCATAGGCACCACCAGCATAGGTTCAGATACCACCACCAGCAGCGGCACAGCCACAGGCACCACCTAGTAGCGGCACAGCCATAGGCACCACCAGCACAGGCACAGGGGGTACTGGCAGTAGGAGTCTGGGGACCAGCCCCAGTACCGACGGTGGCACGGGATAGATACATGGAGGTGAGAGCAGAGGCCCGGTACTATCAAGATGTCCTTGATAGTACCGGAGCTGAGTATCAGCCATATGCAGCACACCGAGCCGAGACCTCGCATAGTCAGAGATCGCAGGGAGGTGCAGCCACAGCTAATGTGTCCGTTACAGGTAAGAGGCGAGAGGCACCACAGGGACCAGCAGGGAGAGGTGCTGAGGGTGGTGGGGAGAGCTGAGGGATCCCCACATAGTTGTATATATGGACATGGGCACCGGTCTGTGAACTGGTTGTGTTGATAGAGGCCTACGTGCCTACATTTATTCATGTATTGATTCATTTATTCATTATATACCGGCCTGCGAGCCGAGTACGGGTTGTACAGTTGATACCGGCCTGCGAGCCGAGTATAGTTTTGATATGAGGGACCGGCCTGCGAGCCGAGTCGAGGTGATTGATATTTATTGCGGCCTACGAGCCGGCTTGGTTGTTGTATTATGAGATCACAGAGGCCCCGATGCAGGGCACATTGTACATTTGAAACCTTGTATATATATATATATATAGAGATGATGTTTTGATCCATATGCAGTGTTGAAAATGTTTTTAAGAATTTCGTCAATGGGTTGTGATATAGAATGTAGGATGAGTTTAGTTGAAATGTTGATATATGGATGATGTTGATATTTTTGTTTTTGCACGTATATATGGATGACATGTTATATGATGAAATGTTGCATGTGTTGGGCTGGTTTTGTGACATTGTTATATATGTATCTGATGAGTTGGATCCAAATGATGTATAGATTGATAGTTTTTTGATATCCTTAGTTGACGGTTTGTGTGTTTTTGTAAAATAGACGATGTTAATGAAATTGTATTGATATGTGTGGTGGATGGACAAATATGGATAATGGTGTTGTGATGCAGGAAAAGAGGCGGGCGCGACAAAAAATTAGGTAGAAAATGAAGAAAAGAAGCAGGTTTTTTTTTTTTTTTTTAAAAGGCAGGTGTGTAACCGATATTGGTTAGGGAACCGATGGCGGTAGGTGATAGACCAATATCGGTTATATAACTGATACTGGTTATTTAGGTATGAGCTTTTCTAAAAATAGAAAAGCTAGGGTGGCAACTTAAGTTCTTATTTTTAGAACCATGCAAGAGGTTAAATACGCGAACGCGACGCTTTTTGACGACTGAGATAGGTATTTGCATGAGAGATTTGAGTGATAAGGAGAAAAGAGACAGGAAAGTGCATGAGAGATTTGGGTGATAAGAAAAGAGACTGGGAAAGTGAATGCGAGCGGAGATTCAGAAAGTAGAAAGGCGAATTTGAAAAGAGTGGTGATCATGGCAGAACGAGGAGAAGCATTCAGCAGGCAGGGATGAGAGGGAAGACAAGTGCCACCGCAAGCTGCTGCAACCCAAGAGGTAAACGTTTTGGTTGTGATTTGATTTTTGCATGTTGTGAGAATAGGAGATTAAGTGGGTAGATATGAAAAAGAAAACATGATAGCAAGGGTTATAGGTGAGGTAAGTGTTACGGGGTAGGTAATCAGGGGTTTCAGGTATGTTTATATGTATAGAAAGGAATAAACGCTCAAATTATTGTCGTAAGTAGTGTATTTAGGCAGGCTGTATGAAGGTGACAGTGACCGATATCGATTAGGAATAACCAGTATCGGTTACTGAACTGGTGGCAGTTAGTTATAAATGATACCGGTTGCTGTAGGAATTTCCAGAATGTGAGAAAAAACCCGTGGGGATTTGATGGATTGAATGGTTGTTTGTTATTTTGATGTATGTAGGCAGAGGCAGGGTTGAGGATGAATGATAGTGTACCAGCGCTGTTGTCACGAATCCGAGCAGATGTAACGCCAGCTGAATGGAAATTGATAAATCGTTTGGGGTTAAGTGGAATCCACTATTATTCACAAATCGCACGTAACCATGCTATGTTACAGGCATTGATTGAGAGATGGAATCCTGAGAAAAATACCTTCTACCTGCCAACAGGGGAGATGACAGTGACATTGGAAGATGTGTTCCGTATTTTGCGACTCCCAATTATAGGAACAACAGTATATCAGGAAATGCCTAACGTAGGGCATGCAGCGATAACAACAGTATTTGGTCCATACGCACGAGATTTGACACAATGAGGTTTGACATTCACATATGGGGTAATGTATGCAGCACACCCTGAGGAGACAAGGTTAACAGTGATATTAATGATAGCGGTAGGGTATTATGCATTACCGAGGGCGGAAGGGGGAAGATTTCCAAAGGCATTGATGTGTGTTATTTGGGAGATGATAGAAAGGAACGTGACGTTTACATGGGCACCTACATATTTGGCGGAGCTATACAGGGGTTTATGGGCTTGTAGGGGAAATCACAAGATGACGGTGGATGGTTCATACTTATTACATTGTTGGGCCTATGAGCACATTGTTTGTGTGCGACCAATAGGCTGACCCATCTAGTCAGGAGAGACCAGAGTGCAGAGATTGGGATTTAGACAATGGGTCCAGACAGAACAAGAGGCAAGATCTCAGGCCGTGACGGGTGATATTGAGTATTACAGGCAGGTATGGGAGAGGGTGACGGTTACGGATATCTGTTGGAGGCCTTACGGGAACTATGTGGTAATAGAGAACATAGCTGAGGAGTTGAGGGGTGTAGAGCGAGTGAGGTGGATCGCGGGGCACAGACCAGTTGAGTATGAGAGGATTCCTATAGATCGCATGCAGCGACAATTTGGATTTGTGCAGGACATACCGCAGGCTTATATACCATATATGAGGATCGACGCAGAGGCAGCATTCTCACCTCCCCAGCCAACACCTCCAGAAGGTCCTGAAGAAGTAGCAGCCGATCGCTGGGTAATGGATGCAGGAACGACAGAGGCTTATAGATTATGGTGGGTAGCTGAGCTGCGAGGTGTACGTGATCACCCTGACATAGCTGTGATTACAGTGGAGAGGGATCGTCTGCAGCGTTTGGTTCAGAAGCTCCAAACGCAGGTGAATGAGACAAGAGGATTATTAGTGGTTGCGGAGTCACGGGCGGAGAGACTAGAGGCTGGAGTCCTCCATGCGAGAGGGTGTATTCATATGTTACAGGAGAGATTGGCAGATTAGTGGGCGGGTACCAATAGCCGTGGTACCTTTGAGGACAGAGAGGCCTGGCGAGAGGGGTCGACGATCACGATCATCACCTAGTTCGGGATGAGGCGCAAGGGTCTAAATAAATGTTAGCAAATTATAAGGATAAATAAGGATGCCGACCTGCGTGTCAATGATAGAGAAGATGTATTTGTTTAACATCTAAATAAAACTAAATATGTATGTTGATTTGAGTTACGATAAAAATAAGAATGTTTGTGTTTTGATTTTCGGTGTTTTGAAAAGGATAAAGAGGAATGTGATTAAATAGAAATACACAAAAATATTTATATTCACCACACAGGATAGGTTATGGTAGGGGATGGTCGAGCTAACCTTGGGAGACCCCATGTCTCCGAAGTGCTGCCTACATAGCCCATTGCACAAAGCAAGGAGGAGCCTCAGACCGATGTAGTTCTCCCTTAGGACTAGGGAGAGGTGAATTCAGGTGATTTAGGAATGGTTAGGCGATTGGTTGGCTGGTAAAGGTATTGATAGTAATATTGGTAAGGTAAGGTTGATGGTGTTGGTAACGAATTGGTGATGTTGTAAAAGGTACAAGAGAAGCGAAAGTTAGCCTACCCAAGTGATAGGGAACCATGTCCTGATTAAGATCAACACACAATCCTAGATGCGAGGCAAAGAGGAAAGATTTCTCCGTAGGTGAAAAGAGAAAAACAAACCACACAACATAGAATGCACTTGAAGCCCTAGGTACTGGTGCATAGACGAGAAGTCAATAGGTGAAAAGAATTGTATGATCACAACCTATCAGGTGTACGACACGTCCCTTGAGTTGAAACAAATGGTGAGGTGAGGTGGATGGTATAGTTGAGGTACAGAGAACTCATTACAAAGTGAGTGTTCTGACGAAAGAGAACCTACCCTAAATAGACAAGTCCATGACTCAAAAGTTCTTTTGAATGTGGCTTTTATTTTACTGAATATAGACTGATCGATGCGGGAAGTCTACAAGGGATTTTTTTTTTTTTAATTCTTGAGGTCTTCATGAAGCTGATCAATGCAAGAAGCTTCTGATAAAGGCTGACTATGTATAGCTGTCCTTCAAGGGAGTAGTCTATTTATAGTAGCAGATATGATTTTAATGCATAGCTGTCCTTCAGGGGAGCAGTCTATATAATAGCAGCAATAGTTCGGCATATAGCTGTCCTTCGAGGGAGCAGTCTATATTTAATTTAGATGACTAGATGTTCTTTTGGCGTGAAGCATCTAGTTTAGTAGGAAGTTTGACTCAAGAAAATCCCATAAGAATACGGCTTATTTTAATACTTTGAAGTCATGGACTAGACTAAAAAGGGGAAGGCATCGTTAAGGGGAGGTGAGAAGTGAGCTTGATTTGGAGGAAACAAAGTGTATGTAGTGGTAAATGAGCTCAAGGGATGAGCAGTAGGTAGATAAGAAGTGATATAACACTAAATTCAACAGTAGAATGGTCGAAGATGCAAGGCATTAAGGGGCTCAGGCTCAGGTTTACCATTAAGCGATGCTAAATGATAAGTGCCTAATCCATAAGTGTGAGTGATTATATAAGGCCCAATCCAATTGGGATCGAATTTTCCACGTTTGCTCTTTTCTAGTTTGGTTACATGTTGATTCTCTTTGAGGACAAGATCACCAACCTTAAAGGTACGCTCATGAAGTCGCTTATCATAAGCACGCTTGATGCGTTTTTGTTAGATTTGAAGGTGATCGAGAGCTGTAAGACGACGTTCGTCAAGAAGCTCCAATTGGGCTAACCACTCTTGGCGGAAATCATCGTTGGTGAGAATATCCTGAAGGGATATTCTGAGGGAGGGTATTTGTATTTCGAGAGGTAAGACAGCCTCGGTACCATATACCAAAGAAAAAGGTGTGGCATTAGTAGAGGTACGGATGCTAGTACGATAAGCCCAAAGGGCAAAGGGGATGTGATCGTGCCAATTTCGTCCGGACTCATTGACAACTTTCATGAGGATTTTGGTTAGGGTTTTATTAGAGGATTCGGCTTGACCATTGGCTTGTGGATAGTACAGTGATGAGAAGCTGAGTTTGATACCAAAGTTGTCACAAAGGTCTTGCAACAACTTATTTTTGAAAGATTTTCCATTATCTGTAATCAGGCAATGAGGAACACCAAAACGACAGATAATGTGGTGGTTAATGAACTCTACAATTTTTTCTTTTTTAGTTGAAATGAGTGGAATAGGCTCCACCCATTTTGTGTAATATTTGGTTGCTGTGATAATCCATTGGTGACGTTGCGAAGAGGACGGATGAATCTCACCAATAAGGTCTAAACCCCATTGTGAAAAAGGCCAAAGATCTCGAGCGACGTGGAGCGGGTGGATAGGAGTATGTTGAAAGGTTGGCATGTTGTTGACACATAACACAACACTTAACATATTCGTAGAAGTCGTTATTGAGAGTAGACCAATAATAACCCCAGGAGAAGGATTTGTTTGGCCACGACAAGGCCAATAAAATGTCCACCACAAATACTGTCATGGACCTGTTGGATGGTATGGGTGACCTCCACGCCGGTGAGACATCGAAGGAGGATGCCATCAAAGGCACGTTTATAAAGGAGTCCCCTCATAACTACATAACAAGAAACGTGTTTTAAAAAAAGTGCGTTTGCCGGTACTCGTAAGGTCAGATGGGAGAACAAGAGGTTGTAAGGTAGTCATAGAAATTGGTGATACCAAATATCCTGCGAATTAGCAGACACCGTATTTATCATACAAACAACTGGGGCGGAGTAAGATGGGGCAAAGAATTGTTGGACCAAGACAAAAATGTCAGATTCAGTTGATGAGGCTGGAATTTGCGAGGCTAAGCAAGCCATAGTATCCACAAATTTGTTAGTGGAGCGTGGAATGGTTTGGATAGAATAGTGAGTAAATAAGGCTAGAAGTGAGTCCACGTAGTGTTTGTTACTTTTGAAGTTCTCATTTTTTTCATTGGTAGATGCCCATAACTTGATTGACTACCAATTGAAGTCGCCAAAAATATTGATAGATTTGATACCTAAGTCAAGCGCAACCTGGAGACCCCAGAACAAGGGCCCGCGTATTACCGCTATATTATTAGTGCAAGGGAAATCGAGTCGGAATGAAAGAGGCATAGGCTCGGCGTTGAGAGTAATGAGAAAAACTCCGGCTCCTCCACCGCGTTGGCATTTGGATCCATGCGAAGAAGAGAGTCATTGGATACGACTCCTCCTTGAGTGAAAGAGTGGCGATGAGTTCGTCGGGGAATGTAAAATTGGTAAATTGTTCCCCAGGTAAAGGGGCTTCCGCAAGTTGGTCCTGCGATGGTTGTCCTTTGATTGATTTCTGGTGGAACAAACTCAAGGCGAGGTCGGCGAGGAGCATGAGCCATCGGGGGATGTGTTGTGGTGTTTAGATGAGGTTTGGCATACATGTAATGGATGGGGTCCGTGTTGGTGATGACGAAAGTTTTGTGATTCAGGAGGTAGTGTCGGAGTTTGGTAGCCATGAATGCTAGGGCTAAGGCACAAACTTTTCTGACATGTGTATACCTAGTCTCATAGTCCACCAAAGTACGACTTATATAATAAACGGCTTGGTTCTCGATTCTCAGAGTCACGATGTGCAAGCATGGCCCCTATAGCCGTGGTCAGTGGGCAGAAAGGTAAAGTAGAAAGAGCTGGTCGTCTTGAAAGCGGGATAAGCACGGGTGGCGTAGAGATAGTTTTGAGAGCTTCAAAGGCTTGGTGGCATCTTTGCTCTCCATTGAAAATCATGTCCTTTTTAAGGAGTTGATGGACCGGTTTGACATCGATCCGAGCGTTGGGAGGAATGAACGTCGTAGATTGGAACTTACCTTGTAACTACGCAATTGTTTGAGATTGGGTAGGGGGGGGAATTTCTGGCATAGCTTTGACTTTAGATGGTAGACCTCAATGCCTCGCAAGGAGACGATAAAGCCAAGAAGTTTTCCCGAAAGACACCAAAGACACATTTTTTTTTGTTGAAGACGGACAGAATATTGTAACAGGCGTCAAAAATACTGTTAACAAAAAACACAAGATGTTCACTGCTATGTTTCGACTTTCCCGAATATCGTCGACGTAATCTTCAAGGATAGTGTGCAAATGCCATGAAAAGGTAGGTCATAGCCCGCCTGATAGGTTCACCAGCATTCTTAGGCCCAAATGGCAATTATTACAGGTAACAGAAGGTTCCCCAAGGCGTTAATGAAAGGTGGTTTTTGTGTTCTCGGTAGGGGCGACCCAAAAAATTTGGTTGTATCCTGAACAGCCATCCATGAAGAGAGCAATCTGTCTCATGGCCCTGCAGTGAGATTCAACAATTTTGTCAATACTATGTAGGGGAAAATCATCCTTAGGGCAAGCTAGGTTAAGCTCCCTGGAATCCGGGGCATATCCGAAGTCCCCCCGTCGCTTTAGTGCAGGTATAATGTGAGAATCCCATTGGGATGTCAATAGGCAGAATGAGGAACAAACAGGTCGTTGGAGCTCCTCTTTGACCAAGAGGGCAAATGCGTGATTGCATTTTTCTAATTTCCTTTTTAATTGGCTTGGAATCGGGTTTTTAAGTGTAAGGTTATGATCTCAATGTCAGGATCACTCCTGGCATGTCAGCGGAGGACCAAGCGAAAGCTTGGTTTGCGAGCACAGAGAAATAGTCAAAATGCGACGTGTTCTGATGCGTGTAAGATTGTCCGATCTCACAATGTGAGATCCTCCG